>BLKR01005509.1:0-78639 GCA_011170035.1 Teleogryllus occipitalis
TTCAACTCGACCTTATCTGAAAACCTGTTTTTAATCAACACATTTCATTAAGAAAAAATTGTATCTTCACAGTTGTAGTTGTAGAAAGACGAATACAAATTCTTAATTTCTTAAAATTTTCGAAAAATCAGGCTTTTCAACGAACATGAGACCTGGATCATTCTCTTAAGCGTTCTGTACGCTATCTAAGGTCTAAATTTAATCAAAACATTTTGTGCCGTTTTATGAAAAAATGGTTTACATAAAATAAAATATTATCCGTGTTCGATTCTAAGATTCGCAAAAAATAGTCATGTTTTAAATAAATTGAACATCATTATTTTTACATCTGTTTTTTATGAACATATTTCATTAATAAAAAAGATATCTTCATAATTGTAGTTGTAGGAAGATCCCAAAAAGCTTTTTTTGTAATTTTCGAAAATTATAGTTGTAAGGAAAATGAGATCCACGCTATCTCTTAAACATTCTTTTACACTATCCAACAACAAAATTGAACAAAAATGAAGCTCTGTTTTTGAAAATGTCGCAGGAGCTTCATGTAAAGTACCCTCCAAAATTAAAATATCTATTTCCAACTCCAGGGACCGCGACTTCAACCAGAGCGAATGAGAATACTCGGAATTTTTGCAGAAAATCGATTGAACGGCTTTATCCGCTAGTTGTTCAGAGACGTACAATAGGCTTCTTTTTTTTTATTAATTTGTTGCGTCTCCACCTTGACGCAACGCGTCTCCAAGCCCCGTTAAGTGGCGTTGAGCGCTTTAGCACTGGGGAGTAATCCTCCATTAAAGTGCTTTTTACTTTTTAATCTTTGTCAAGTCTCGTCACGTCGCAGTCAGTCATTGCCTTTTATCCCTTCGGCCAGGGGCTCGACGACGTTAGGTCCCGGGGTTCCTGGCCGGTCACCCAACCGCGAACCCGCGAGTCTCGAATGCGCTTAACCTTTGTGACTTTACGGAGCGTAGTAAACGCATTCGGCTAGCGCCGCCGGCTGTATTAAGGACGGTATTTCGGTATTAAGGACGCATAAAAAGTAGATTCTGGGTACACCACGTGTTTAAGGTTTTTTTATAAATGTAGCACATGGATTTATCCACTTTTTCGTTGCCAGAGCCCTGTAAAGAGTTGTTTGTTGTTTTTTTTGCCAAAAATTGGCCTTTTTCGCGCAGGATTACACGTCTTTCTACCGCGGTAGTAAGAAAGTAATAGATAGTGCTTGATTTATGAAATTTGTAGATGCCGGAACCCGCCCCAAATTAATTATTAATTTCATAGAAGTAGTTATCCAATAGTGATTTTCATA
This sequence comes from Teleogryllus occipitalis, assembly GCA_011170035.1. Classification (NCBI taxonomy): domain Eukaryota; kingdom Metazoa; phylum Arthropoda; class Insecta; order Orthoptera; family Gryllidae; genus Teleogryllus; species Teleogryllus occipitalis. Next base: position 1,307 of record BLKR01005509.1, read on the forward strand.
ATTATAAATCGCACTTAATGACAATAATAATGACAATAAGAGTGGCAGAACTGGCTCTGCGTGAATACAATAAATAATAATAATAATAATATTTTATCGGTTTTAGTAATAAAATTACATCCCTAGAAATGATACAGATAAATGAAAAATTAAATAATTTTGAGTTTACGAAATTTGGTCGAACGAAAAATAAAAGTTGCCAAGTGTGTGTTTGTTCTTTCTCCAGTTTGCTTTTTTACCTGTTCGTTTCTGAGATACCGGAACGCCGCTCGGTCGCGTTCCGCCGGATATCAAGCAGCGGTAATACGTATCGTGAGTTGCGGGTTACATATGCGCCTGCGCATTTCTTCATGGCAAAATATCCAGACCTGAGAATGTTTCGCCTAAAATATGTTTAATAAAAATATTTTTGAAGGATATTTTATTTTCCAACACTAGCAGCACATCTGCAGGCATTCGTGCCATCAGCGTCTTATAAATCGCACAAACTGTCATCCTTTCTTCGCGCATTCCATAAAGAGAAGATTTCCGCATGGTTATTCCGTGCCCTAAGAGTTTGTTTTCGCATTCGGACGCGTAAACGCTCGCCGAGAGCGCTCGTTACACAGACGAGATAAAGGAGGAGCGAAGGGCGTTCGCAGGCGCGTGCCGCCCGCTCTGCGGCGCTGCGGAATCGCGATCCCTCAAGGGCCAAGTTGCTGCAACTGCCGGGCGCTGCGCTGCGAGCGGAGGGCCGTTGTAACCGAGACTCCCGGGGCGGCGCGGCGGCGATGCGCCTTTGACGGTCCCTCGAGCGGAAGCGGAAGCGGGGTCGGGGTCGTGGGGGCAGCTCCTGCGGCGAACGCCTTCGCCTACCCGCCGCGCCGCGCCGCCGACGTCAGCACCTCTGGATAAACGCCACCAGTACAGACGTTCGATTCCTGTAAAAGAATCGATTCCGAAATATACACATGAAGACACCCAACGAAAGTTATGATACAGGAATCGACCATTTCTGCATGTTTTTTTCTATATAACGGTAAATATGATCAAAACCTAATTCAAATTCTAAAATGACTTTTGATTATTAATAAAGATTAATAATAAAAGTTATATATATATATATATATATATATATATATATATATATATATATATATATATATATATATATATATATATCAAAACGTCAAAAACTTTAAGAAATGCAGTACAAGATCAGGAGTAAGTATAATTTTTTAAATGAATGGAAGGTATTCATCTAATTCGATTCAGGTCTTTTGGAATCGATGTCAGCAAGAATCGAAAGCAAAGGAATCGAATACTGATTCCAACGCAATCGAAAGAAAGGAATCTATTTCGGATTCGAATCGCCACCAGTTTTGCTGCTGCTTGCCACTGCAGTGCCACGAGAGCGCATTGGGTTCGATTCCTCGTGGCGAATTTTCGAATCCACATGGCAGCCAGGTAAAATTCAACCGCTGGCTGGAGAAGAATCCTAGTGGCCAATTTCTTCGATCGGTGGTTTTTCCAGGTTCCTCTTATCAATACCAGGCCTGTGGAGTATCTTAACAAACCAAGGACCATGGTCCGGGCACGATCTTTCCTTCCTCAACCTTGGCCGCTCTTTTCTTTACGCATTATTATTTATGAACTTATCTGATGCTATATTTTTGGTTCATACATTACCTCCTTTGTTCTTTTCGTTCACAGTTCTTTTCTTTTATATTTCGTATTTCTTTACTTTCATAATTTGGAACCCTACAGACCACATTATTGGTACAAATGAACATATTGCATTGTACAGAACGTATTTCCTGTTCGCTTTTCTCTCGTTTTTGTCATATTTTGCTCATCTAAAGTTGAGGTATACAAATACCCCGCACGAGTAAATGAGGACTTATGGTTTCCGCAAGTAACGGAGTGTTAATCATTTGCAATGCAAATAATTCATCGGTCATAGTCATTTCCAAGTATTATATAGTGATACTAGAGCACCGTCGCGAGATAATAGGGCAGGAGAGCGCGTTGCTTCCGTTTTAACATGAGGCCGTTTTTCAGCGCGCTCTAGCGCCTTCAAGATTTGTTGGAAAATTAAAAGTTGATATTGCATTTTATAAAGAATTATATATTATAAAGAATATGTAGAATTATATATTATAAAGAATATGTAGATGTCTATTACACTCAGTTGTCGAGATTTAAGCAAAATCTTGAAAAAAATGCAAAATGTTTAGAGTATTGGGCAATTTCCTTTGTCAAATTGACATTTTTCGAGGTGGCAATAGGCGAATTTGAATTTAGCACCCCGAAATCTTACAGTGCACGCAAGAAAATACTTCGTTTTTCTTTCTGAACCGGAACTTTATGAGCAATAGGTGATTGAACTATAATGCCTAAAGTGTAAACAGGATCTCCTAACAAAATAATGTTGCTGTGAATGTTTTTGCTGAATTGAAGAAGCTTGCTTAAAAAGATGACGTAGTTTGTTTCACATTGAAGTTTCAGGAATTTTAAATTGAAAATTGCAAAAAATATTTTTTTTCAAACATGTGTCATACCTTCAATATTAAAACCAACGATTTTTTTATCCCATATATTCCTGAATATTAGATCCTTAAATAAATGCATATACGTTTACAACATATTAGTAGTTTTTGAATGACTTTGATTTATTTTGAGTTTTTCAAGCAATGGCTGAAGATTTGGTAGGATAGAAGTAGCATTACATGACATACCTTTACTAATGAAAAGAGCAAGCATTCGTTTAATACAATATGAGCTATTATATTACCACCTTTCAGTATTTATTTTAGGATACATTCTCCATTTCTCTCAACATTCGTTTATCGGCTTTTTAATATTAAAATATTACTTTGTATTGGATTATTTAAATCAATATAAAAATTTGTGACGATATCTGATGTTCATACTTCATGTTTTGAAGAGAAGTACTTCTCCGACCGAAGAAACTAGACAGCTTGGGGCAATTGATCCCTAGAATAACAGGAAAGCCACTCAGCCTTGTGGAGCTACCTGTTTTATTGCTGCCAGAGATTAAATATTGCGAAGTGCGTGTTTCCTGCACTTGTGGCGCGGACTAGAAAAGGTGGCTTGAAACGTCTTAAAACTTTGACATATTGTACCTGTCTAATTGTAAAATAAAGATAACTGGAGTTACTATAGAATGGTAGACTTTCTCGTAGCAAAGGTTTCTAATTTTCTTGGTGTGGACTGGTTTTAAGGTCTTGTTCCATTCTCTGGCCAGGTGCCATACGTAGTCATCGAAAGTACATTTTCTTGACATTTTCTCAACTTTTGGGTTTCTTAATAGTAGGACTGAAATATGACCTCAAGAATATTAAAAAACAGTAAAACCTCATTCAAAATAGAAATTTTCATTCAACATTTTGAAGACGTCTTTAAGAAAATGGCGATTAAGCATTACTGTAAATGCGAAATTTGAAGCTCTTTTTCACAGAAATCTATTGAGTTTTCGAAAAACTTTGTAGCAGATCCACTCACAACTCATTTGAAGCATATCCACTCACAAATTTAGAAATTAATACAAATCAATGGAAATGTGCTTATAACGGCGTAAGAGATATTTAAAAAAAAGACATTTGAGTAATTTTTGAAAAAACAAAATAATGCACTGAAATGAACTTTACATCATATTAAAAAGTGCAATTACCACTATCTATTGAAAAACTTACAAGAAAAAATTTGAAGCAATTTTTGAGAAAATGGCGATTGAGCTTTTCTGAAAATGCGGCATTTTGAGCTAATTTTTACAGTAAAGTTATTGAGTTTTCAAGAAACTTTATATGACATTTTTTAAATCACATGTACTCATTAATCTAATAATGTAAAGAAATTGCCTCCAATGTAAATATTACCGACGTTAGGGACAAGCCAAAAAATTACATTTTTGTATTTTTTGCAAAAACAAAAGAATAGAGGAATATATCATTTATGTCATGGAATTGGGTACAGTACCTAACATTTCAAGAAAGTTTGTTTTTTTTGGAGTTTTTGCAGGAAAGTACAAAAATGTTTAACAAAATCTACATGAGTTTAATGAAAGAACTACTTATGGGCAACAAATTTTCTTTGAAGGACAAATCTCTATCTTTAATTTTATAGTTGGTAGAAGACGCCGAAAAAAATTCAAACTTTCGCAATTTTCGAAAATTCAGAATTAACAGTGAAAACCGAACGTACGTATATAGGTAGGTACTTTGGCACGACAGCTCTTTACGACCTAAGACCTATCAGCGGCGTCCCGGCCTTGCGACCATGCGTTGAGAGGTACGTATGGTTAGCACATAGCATTCCCTACGCCCACTTCTCAACCTGAGAAATGAGCTTCCTCATCGTTATACACAAACGGATAATGAGACATTGCAAGGAAAGTGCACAGTTAATTTTTGCCCCGACCGGGAATCAAACTCATGGTTGCGCCGTGAAAAATGAGCACGCTAACCAACGAGCCAACATGGGGTTAGCTCGGTAAATATAAAATTCAAAAGTTATTTCTCAATAAATGAAAGAAAACCTTTATCCCGTAATTCGCACACTTTATCCCGTAATTCTCTGCTCTACCTACATTTACTTCATTTCTTCTATACCACAATGAACTCTCCGAATGCAGCCAGCGCGCTGGTTGCTAACATTGATGCGAGTCTCATGAGCTACTTAGCTCCCCTGCAGACAGAGAGAGCGGTGGGCGGGGCGTGGGTGGTGAGAGTACAGGGCCATTCCGGGTCTCCCCTTCGAGAGGGGAGATAGTTCGTCCTAACGGCTGCGCCTACTCAATGTCAGCGACGCCCAACCCTTAAGGGCCTCCGCAGACAGGCGCCGCGCTTCCTGCCGGGAGACACGCGGGAAGGGCCGGCGGGCGGGTGGGCGACGGGGCGCGGAGGGGGCGGCGCCGAATAACCGTTGCAGCTAATGGCGCGGACGGCGGCGCCGCGACGCGCGGGCCAGGCTCCGAAATGGAAGAAGTCTGCCCCGGCCCGACCGTGCCCTGCCACGTACGGACCCGCCCCCCAACAACCCGCCTCGCCACGCCCCACTTCGCTTCTCCCGCCTCTCTGAACCACGCCCCGCTCCGCTTCGCCCCGCCCCGCCCCGCCCCGCTTCGCCCCGCCCCGCCCCGCCCCGCTTCGCCCCGCTCCGCCCCTTCGCCCCGCTTCGCCCCGCTTCGCCCCGCTCCGCTTCGCCCCGCTCCGCTTCGCCCCGCTCCGCTTCGCCCCGCTCCGCTTCGCCCCGCTCCGCTTCGCCCCGCTCCGCTTCGCCCCGCTCCGCTTCGCCCCGCTCCGCTTCGCCCCGCTCCGCTTCGCCCCGGCTCCGAAATGGAAGAAGTCTGCCCCGGCCCGACCGTGCCCTGCCACGTACGGACCCGCCCCCAACAACCTGCCTCGCCACTCCCCACTTCGCTTCTCCCCCGCCTCTCTGAACCACGCCCCCCCGCCCCGCTCGCCCCGCTCCGCTTGCCCGCTCGCTTCGCCCCGCTCCGCTTCGCCCCGCTCCGCTTCGCCCCGCTCCGCTTCGCCCCGCTCCGCTTCGCCCCGCTCCGCTTCGCCCCGCTCCGCGCCCCGCTCCGCTTCGCCCCGCTCCGCTTCGCCTGCCTGCCGTCCCGCTCCGCTTCGTCCCGCTCCGCTTCGTCCCGCTCCGCTTCGTCCTGCCGCTTCGTCCCGCTTCGTCCCGCTCCGCTTCGTCCGCGCTCCGCTTCGTCCCGCTCCGCTTCGTCCCGCTCCGCTTCGTCCCGCTCCGCTTCGTCCCGCTCCGCTTCGTCCCGCTCCGCTTCGTCCGCTCCGCTTCGTCCGCTCCGCTTCGTCCGCTCCGCTTCGTCCGCTCCGCTTCGTCCCGCTCCGCCCGCTTCGTTCCCGCTCCGCTTCGTCCGCTCCGCTTCGTTCCGCTCCGCTTCGTCCCGCTCCGCTTCGTCCCGCTCCGCTTCGTCCCGCTCCTTCGTCCCGCCCGCTTCGTCCCGCCCGCTTCGTCCTGCTGCTTCGCCCGCTCCGCTTCGTCCCGCCCAGCTCGTCCTGCCTGCTTCGTCCCGCTCCCGCTTCGTCCCGCTCCGCTTCGTCCCGCCCGCTTCGTCCCGCTTCGTCCCGCTCCGCTTCGTCCCGCTCCGCTTCGTCCCGCTTCGTCCCGCTCCGCTTCGTCCCGCTCCGTTTCCCGCCCGCTCCGCTTCGTCCCGCTCCGCTTCGCCCCTGCTCGCTTCGCCCCGCTCCGCTTTCACCCCCCGCCCCGCCCGCTCCGCCCCGCCCGCTCCCTGCCCCCCCGCCCCGCCCCGCCCGCGCTTCACCCCGCCCCGCCCCGCTTCGCCCCGCCCCAGTATACCACGCCACCCCACGCACTGCCCCCTCAGGCACGGCCACGCCCCGTCCCACCAGGACTCGTCACGCCCCGCTGCATCATCCCACGTTACATCCGTTTTTCTTCGCCCAGCTTCATCCCGCTACTTCCATACACTTATATCTACATGTACTACGGTACTCTAACACGGCTCGGGAGATCGATCGGGAACATTGAACTTGTCCCGTTTGGGGCGCTGCTCCGTTGGTGAGATACCTGGTTAGGGAAAAGTCCACTAGCCGATGGTAGGCCGGCGCCGGATCTCACCATCCAGCTGTGGAAGATCACCGCTACCACACGACATGCAGTACACTTACGGGACTAATTACCTCACTAGTTGACGCGCCCGGAACCACCAAACAATCAATCGCCCCCCTCCTATTCGCTTTTCTCTCCCATCCAAACTATTCCGAACTGCGGTTCGTCCGGTTCCACCCCGCCTCACCCTGCACCACCCCTACCAGCTCCGCTCCGGTCCATTTACACTGGCCGTCTCACCCCGCTCCGTTTCGTTCCGCTTCGCTCTGCCCCGCTCCTGCTCCTTTCCTCACTGTTGCCGTCTCTAACTCGTCCTCGACTCGCCCCCTCCACGCCCTCTTTCATTGGGCCGTTTGCGCTGCACAAGAAAGCGAAATGACCTCCCGCCCACGCTTTGTACGAATGGGGCGTGGCGCGGCGGGGTGGGGCTGGAGGGGAGTGGAGGGGGGCGGAGGAAGTGGCGTGTAATGCTGTGCGAATACCGCTGCTCTTCGCCGGAGCAGCATTTAAAGTTGAGCAGAGTTCGTAAATTGCGCTGTCGCATAACTTCTATTTTGCTCTATAATAGGCTTGTCGGGCGTATGCAGCCCGCAAGGAACACAGGGCGAATTTATTACCCCGCAGCGGAGGGGTGCGTTTGCACTGGCGATGCCCAAGCCGGGCTACTTGGGATATCTTTCGCCCAACGCGTCCGTCTCATCACAGTTTCTCTTTTCAGGCTCTTTGCAAGTTTGTAATGCTAGAGGAATCGCCTGTCACATTATGACATTTTATAGATGTTTGGGGCGCTCTGTTGGATGCTCATTTTATAAAATATACCAATATAAAATAACAAATAATTTTGTTTACAAATTATATTTTCTTTGCTTTACTGCTTAGAGATGGAAACATGTCTTTTAAATCAACATAGATAAAAATAAAAACACGGTGTGCGAATTACACTCGTGGACTTACAGTGATCTTCGCGCGCTATGATGACTTCTCAGTCATCTTACCATCTTCTGGCTTGAAATCGTCCATAGGATATTCTCGTTGATGTTCGTGATTTTGCCTAACGTGAGAACAGGTTTATAAATGTCCCCGGAGTATTGTAAACTATTTAGTACCTTTATAAAATGCAGAAATTGGAACCAAGTTAATTCATGAGCGCGAGTTGCATAGCTGTGTTTCGGTTGGTTGGTTGGTTGTTCATGATTCCGGTCGCGTTAACAGCTTAGGTCATTAGTCCCGTCAGTGTAGTGGATGCTTTTTCTCGCGAGGAGGCAGTGATCTTTCCCCACTGGATGGTGACCTACCGTCGGCTAGTGGGGTTTTCCCCTAACTAGGACTTTCCCAGAAGCGGGGCACCGCCCCAAACGGGACAAGCTCTAAGCTCCCAACCGGTCTCCCGGAATATGTGGTAGTGTAGTGCATGTTACGGTAAGTGTGCGTGTAAGGGGACAGGATAGGAGGAGAAACAGGTAGGAAAGATCGCGCGCGGGCCGTAGCCCGTTTGTTAGGGTACTGCTCCGGCATTCGCCTGGCGGTAATCGCAGAAAAAACGGAAAACTATCGATCAGAGCAGAAAAACGGAAAACTATCGATCAGAGCAGCAGACCGCTAGAATTCTTCTCCAGACAACGACTGAATTCGACCTAGCTGAAAAGCTAGTGTCGAAAATACTGCAGCTGTCAGGGCTCAAACCTAGGACCTCCCAGTCTGAGGCGCTACACTGACATCAGTTGATGCACTGAGCTACCGCTCCCGGTCTGTGCTTTGGATGAAACACCTATGCACGACTGTCTACCTTCAGATCAACTTATTAAAAATCCTCATTATCTACGGATCTATTCTAAAATAAATCACCTTCCAACAACGAGATGATTTAAGTTAAATTAAAAATTACAAATGAAAAATTGAGAGGTTGGCTGGAAAAAGAACATAATTCGAATTATGAGGTTTATGCGTAAAACGTTTCGAAACGTTCTTTACGTGACACTCCACCACCCCTCCATATAGGACTGCGCTCACCCCAATAGATAGCGTTGGAGAAGCTTTTGAAATACTGATTTGTGCCCTTTTTACCTTGCATAGAGGTAACATCGTTACCTCTACGAGCTTGCATCATTTCGTTTCCCGGTGTTCAGAACATCGACAGGATGGATGTGGATACAGAAGATGTGAATTTGTCCGATATATCTAATTTTTCATCGAATAATAGTGGGTTTAAGCATCCCGATGATAGTGTTACATCTTCAGATGCTTATTTACACAGTATTGAAGATAAAAATAAAGGATGAAAGAGGAAAACTCTTCCTCAATTGAAAAAACAAGAATTAACGAAAAGAGCCGAAACAACGGCAAAAACTACATCACTAGTTCAGGAAAAATTGTAAGTACAAACTTACAATGATTTGTCACTCTACGATTAATAGACGAATGTTTATGTTAAGATATATTTAACACCGCATTGTTGACAACGATTGTTATACAAGGTTGAGGTTGTGGCAATTTACTATTATTTACTTATTTATTTAGTCAAAAACAGTCAACAACGGTATGTGACGTAAGGGGGAGAAAATCATCTGCGCAAGCTTTCTTGAGTTTCAGAATCCCTTCCCAAAAATTTAACTATTAATAGTTGAAAGATGAAAAATAATAGTAATAATAATAATAATAATAATAATAATAATAATAATAATAATAATAAATTTTAAAAAGCGAGAGATTACTTGAAAGTGAAACCTATCAAAAATAACCTCTACAAGCTATATTTCTGAAATTGATATATGCATACAGACTTGCATTGAAGGAAACATTTATTTATTTTAAGATTAGCTTGTTCTATGGAATAAGACATTCAACATTTTCATATTGATCTAAATCCATATATTTCAGCATTCTAGTTCATTTTGTGAGCTTAATCAGTTTCTAGTATGATTTTTCATGTTCCATGTATTTTTTTTATCTCATGCGGGAAATGCAGCATGTACACATTTTTTTCTGGATTCTCTCGAAACTGTTTTTTCTGAATTGCGCCCTTCTTCCATCCAACCCATTAATTACAAATTGTAATTCAAACTAGAATGATATCTTTGACTTCTAATTTCATATAATACAAAGCTGACGAAATTAATTATAAGTTATCCGCTTATCCGGGAGAGAGAGGTGAGACGGAGAGAGAGAGAGAGAGAGAGGTGAGACGGAGGGAGAGAGAGAGAGAGAGAGAGGGTGAGACGGAGGAGAGAGAGAGAGAGAGAGACAGGTGAGACGGAGGGAGAGAGAGAGAGAGAGAGAGAGACGGAGGGAGAGAGACAGAGAGAGAGAGAGGGGTGAGACGGAGGGAGAGAGACAGAGAGAGAGAGAGAGAGGTGAGACGGAGGGAGAGAGACAGAGAGAGAGAGAGGTGAGACGGAGGGAGAGAGACAGAGAGAGAGAGAGGTGAGACGGAGGGAGGGAGAGAGAGAGAGAGAGGTGAGACGGAGGAGGGAGAGAGAGACAGAGAGAGGTGAGACCGAGGGAGAGAGAGACAGAGAGAGGTGAGAGAGAGAGAGAGAGAGGAGAGACGGAGAGAGAGAGAGAGAGGTGAGACGGAGGGAGAGAGAGAGAGGTGAGACGGAGGGAGAGAGAGAGAGAGGGGTGAGACGGAGGGAGAGAGAGAGAGAGAGGTGAGACGGAGGGAGAGAGAGAGAGAAGTGAGACGGAGGAGAGAGAGAGAGAGAGAAGTGGGAGAGAGAGAGAGAGAGAGAGAAGTGAGACGGAGGAGAGAGAGAGAGAGAAGTGAGACGGAGGGAGAGAGAGAGAGAGAGAAGTGAGACAGGAGGGAGAGAGGAGAGAGAGAGAGAGAGAGAGACGGGGGGAGAGAGAGAGAGAGAGAGAGAGAAGTGAGACGGAGGGAGAGAGGAGGAGAAGTGAGACGGACGGAGAGAGAGAGGAGACGTGGGGAGGAGAGAGAGAGAGAGAGGTGAGACGGAGGGAGAGAGAGAGAGAGAGGTGAGACGGAGGGGAGAGAGAGAGAGGTGAGACGAGAGGGGAGAGAGGGAGGAGAGAGGAGGTGAGACGGAGGAGAGAGAGAGAGAGAGGAGAGACGGAGGGAGAGAGAGAGGTGAGACGGAGGGAGAGAGAGAGAGAGAGAGGTGAGACGGAGGGAGAGAGAGAGAGAGAGGTGAGAGAGGGAGAGGGAGAGGTGAGACGGAGGAGAGGAGATAGGTGAGACGGAGGGAGAGAGATAGGTGAGACGGAGGGAGAGAGAGATAGGTGAGACGGGAGGGAGAGGGAGATAGGTGAGACGGAGGGAGAGAGAGATAGGTGAGACGGAGGAGAGGGAGATAGGTGAGACGGAGGGAGAGGGAGATAGGTGAGACGGAGGGAGAGAGAGATAGGTGAGACGGAGGGAGAGAGAGATAGGTGAGACGGAGGGAGAGAGATAGGTGAGACGGAGGGAGGGAGAGAGAGATAGGTGAGACGGAGGAGAGAGAGATAGGTGAGACGGAGGGAGAGAGAGAGAGGTGAGACGGAGGAGAGAGAGAGAGGTGAGACGGAGGGAGAGAGAGAAGGTGAGACGGAGGGAGAGAGAGAGAGGTGAGACGGGGAGAGAGAGATAGGTGAGACGGAGGGAGAGGGAATAGGGTGAGACGGAGGGAGAGAGAGATAGGTGAGACGGAGGGAGAGAGAGGTGAGACGGAGAGGGAGATAGATGAGACGGAGGGAGAGAGAGATAGGTGAGACGGAGGAGAGAGGTGAGACGGAGGGAGAGAGAGATAGGTGAGACGGAGGGAGAGAGAGATAGGTGAGACGGAGGGAGAGGGAGATAGGTGAGACGGAGGGAGAGGGAGATAGGTGAGACGGAGGGAGAGAGAGATAGGTGAGACGGAGGGAGAGAGAGATAGGTGAGACGGAGGGAGAGGGAGATAGGTGAGACGGAGGGAGAGAGAGATAGGTGAGACGGAGGGAGAGGGAGATAGGTGAGACGGAGGGAGAGAGAGATAGGTGAGACGGAGGGAGAGAGAGATAGGTGAGACGGAGGGAGAGAGGGGAGATCGAGAGAAAGGGAGAGGAAATGGCTGAACAACTTCTGCTGTGTTCGGATATTATTGACATAAAAATGGATATATCATGTGTGGCACGATATTGTTTGAACCACAGAACCGCAAATGCTGATGAACAGTCGGAAGATAAGAAGGGCTCTATGCGATTCCAAAATGTTACTATGTATTTGGCATACCCAAAAATGTCTGCGAATAGAAACTAAGCTCTCCGCATCTAGGTGGCCTCTTCTTGTCCGACATTGTCGGTCGACGTGAGGCGAAGTGAGCGGGATGGGCAAAAATAAGAATGTAAATAGAGTATCCTCTAAATCTATTAAATATGTTTGACTATGAATAACTAATGTATGAAATGTATATGGAAATATTTCAAGAAATGTAAGCTATTGACATTGTAGAACTTGAATTTTGGCGACTTTGAATGAACTTCAATTTTATCCTATTTTATTTTTTCTATTTATTATGTCATTTAATTCAACTTCTCTTGGCAAAATAATATTTCCACGATTAACCAAACTTCTTATAACTTTTTTAACTCCAAAATTCAAAGTATTTCTGTTTGGCCAATCCCTTTTGACCCAATGCAATTCACGAGCGTTGTTATGCCTTTCACATATAAAGCAGGGGATCTTAATAAATCCTAGTTAAAGTACCAATAATATTCCAACAACTTTTACGTCTCCGCAAACAACCCACGGGCAATCTTCATTTTTAATTTTTTTTGAGAGTTATTCCATGTTTTCGTTATTCCATTTTTCCTTTAAATGAACATAATGGGCTACTGACCCTGAGGCATGTTGATTTCTGTTTTGAAGTAGATCAGCTTTGAGGCTGCGTTTCGAAGAATCTATAAACAACCTCCATAGATTACTGATATATTTTATTCCAAATTTTGAAAAAAACATCTTGAATGTTATTGCATTTTACAAACTGGCCCTCTTTTGTGAAATAATCAAAGCACTCCTCTTTACTCTGTGAATCATTGATTTTTCTACTTTTTGTTCATTTATTTTAACCCAGATTTTCTCCCAGTAGGGGTCACTCTAAAATTGCAAAACTTTGGACAGTGGTCGGATTCTGTGTTCATAAATTAGGTTTTCAAGATTCTACCCCCTGAACTTTGTTTCTTTAAAAAGTGTGCAAATAAGTACCGGATAATTTTTCATTATTACCGTTATTAATAAAAAAGGTTATTCAGTTTATTCTCTACATATAAAATAAGAGAAATTAAGGAAATTTACTTTCTTCTAATCTTCATTACTAGAAAGCATGACTCCCCATTACGCAAATTTGAAAAAGTAGTGTGACGTACCGAAATATTTTCTAAATATGCACAACTTTTTCATGATACATCAGGATAATAAATTGTTTCTTTATTCACCAATTCTCGGGACACAGATCTGTACTTTAGATTTTTTTCATATGTAAACTATCGAACGAATTGGAAAGAATGTTTAATATAATTAAATAAAATTACCCTACCAAAAAAATAAATATAAGCTTATGTGTTGAACAAATGAAACTTATGTTAATCATTCATTTACATGAACAATAAAATTAACGACAAAACAAGAAACTATACTAATATTTACAGCAAATATTTCCACCTCTTTTAATTTTTTCTTTATACTAATAACACCGTTTTAGTTTTCAGTTTATTACATAAATGTATAGATAAGTTATCTAGACATTTATCACTTTCTTTTCTCAGTTGATATTAGATCATGTATCACGCAAACTTCCTTCTCACATTTAAGTCGTCAAAGTTCCTGTCTCACTTCTTTTTACCGAATATATTTTATTACACCACTCCCCTTACTATTAAAACATTGGCTTTCGTTCTGAAAACATAGGCAAAAACAACCTCTCTCAAACTTGGTTCCTTATATAAGCTCCTTCTTTTCAAAGCCTTCTGTCTCCATTTTTTATGTTCTTTCCGATCAATGTCCAAAGGGTTTACGCATACATGTAATATGATTTATTACAGTAGGAAGCCTTCAATTCTTATTTTTCAAAGGGAGCCACTACTAACGCTGGTACTATAGTGGTTAATATTGCTACTGTTGGTGTCGTGACTCTTTAACTACTAATAATGAAATGGTAAATTGCTCAACATCAATCCAGGAAAGATCGTAAATGTTGTTTCTTCTCTTGTCATTACAAAAGATGAATATGCAATTCGCCTTAGTACAAAAGAAACACACTGCAAATAAAAAGTATATTTAACAGAACAGGATATTCGGGTGGAGAACGGCGAGAGGTAATCAAGGCGTCTTCGGCAAAGAAAGGAAACTTTGGACATCCCGTGATTCCAGATCCTTGCATCATGGGACAGCCCAAGAAAAATATCCTGTATTTTCTCGACCAGAGAAAGGCATAATTTGATATTACAGTCGATAACTTTGCCAAAATCGTTTGTATTCACCAAAGAGTCATTGACAATTTTAAGTTTATTCGATACATATTTCAGTAGAATCAGTACCCTTCTATTGTAAGAAATAGAAGGTATTGAAAGAGCCGGGATGAAGATGTATTCGCGGCACAGACGTTACTGACATCTATCGGCGAGCACAGGAACCTCTTGGAGGAACTGGATCTCAAGCCGAACGCTTTGTAACATCAGTAAGTTTTGCGTCACTGTTGTATAATACTGTATATGATTTTTTTACCACTTTATATATACTTTGAATTCCAGCCATTTTTTCCTCTGTTTACTTGAAGATAAGACAATGATACAGAAAAGAGGGCTATGGCTTGAAAAATTACTGAAAAATTCTGAAATTATTCCGATTAATGAGATACAGATTATTAAACGAATTTCCAAAGTTGGAAAAATGCGTTTTTATTTGGTAGAAGAATACATAACAATGCAATTAAAATAAAATTTATAAAAGTAGAATCAAAATGTGTTTTCACAAATTTCCGTGTATTTTTCAGGTTATTTCGTCAACTACAGAAATACATACAACGTTGGTACCACGTTCGCACCACTCAGCAAATTCCTATTATCATTACAATCTGCATGTGGAACTCGTGTCTATAATAACTATAACAAGCCTGTGACGGGTAACGTAAACGACTCCGTTGTTATTTGATTGAGGGCCGGATAATTAGCTCCCCCTATTAACAATAACCTCTAAGAGCAAACGGCGCCTCTGCTTGGTTGCGCGTCCTCATTCCGCCCTCACCCGCCCCCCCTCGCCCCGCCCTCGCCCCGCCATCGCGCGCCGCCTGTCGCTCGCCCATTTGCAAGTTTATCGAAAAGACGCGGCGACGAGCAAATTGCGCATTAATTGCGTTAGCGTCCCGCCCCCGCCCCGCGCCCAGCCCCGCTGCCAGTGCCGTTCAATAGCGCAGATATTGGCGGAAGGGGGCGGGGAAGGAGACGCCGACGGCGAGGACGCGAGGGCGATGCAAGAGGCGCAGGCGAGGAAGCGCCGGGGGCAGGGATGGAGGCGGGGAGGGGGAGGAAGAGGAGAGGCAGAAGGTGGCGAGGAGAGATGATGGTAAGAGAAAGGAAGAGACACAGAGAGAAGGGAGAGGAAGAGGGGGAGAGGAGGTAGAGAACAGTAAGCACCGGGGGCAGGGATGGTGGCGGGGGGGGGTAGAAGGGGGAGGAATGGCAGGAGGTGGAGAGGAGAGGCGGTGACGGTAAGGGAAGAGAAAGAGAAAGAGGTAGGGGTGGGGAGGGAGAGGAAGAAGAGGAGACGATGAGGTGGAGGGAAGGAAGCACCGGTAACAGGGGTGTATGCGGGGAAGGGGAGGGAGAGGAAGGAGGTGGAGGAGAGAACGTGAAAGTAAAGGAGAGAAAGGCAGGGGAGGAGTGGAGGGAGAGAAAAAGAGGAGGCGAGGAAGAAGCGGGTGCGAGTAAGAAGAAGAGACGGAGATGAGGATGCAGGCAGAGACGAGGAGAGGAAAGGAAGGAAGAAGTAAGGGCAGGGAAGGAGGAGGTGGCGATGAGGGGCGTGTCGGAGACGAGGAGGGGGAGGGAAGGAAGGATGAGGAGGCGAGCGTAGGGGTGATGGCGAGAAAGGAGGCGGAGGG
Source organism: Teleogryllus occipitalis (assembly GCA_011170035.1). Taxonomy (NCBI): domain Eukaryota; kingdom Metazoa; phylum Arthropoda; class Insecta; order Orthoptera; family Gryllidae; genus Teleogryllus; species Teleogryllus occipitalis. The sequence continues at coordinate 16,975 of BLKR01005509.1, forward strand.
GGAAGGAGGTGGTGGCGATGAGGGGCGGTCGGAGACGAGGAGGTGGAGGGAAGGAAGGATGAGGAAGCGAGCGTAGGGGTGATGGCGAGAAAGGAGGCGGAGGGGGAAGGAGGTGGTGGCAGTCGGCGTCTTAAAGCGGCTGAGGATGGGAGGCAATGGGGCTCCCTGTTCATAGAACGGGATTGAAAGAAATCAAGCGACTGTAACTTCAACTTTAAGATATTTATATGAGTTGTTTTCCGGGCTAATAGGTTTCAAATACAGACTTTTCTTTTACAGCAACAGATACCCCAAATGGACCTCGAGCGAAACGGTCCGAAAGAATTATGTCGAAATCTCTGGAAATATCTTTTCCACGACCATTCATAATTGAACAAATAATATTGAAGAATCACAGTGAAGGGACGTAAAATCCAACGGTGTTTTAACATAATAGTTTGTCTTCACAACTTCCTTACGTAGATGCCTCATCTCAAACACCTATTTCATAAACAATTCTTGGAAAGTCAAAATACGCAACCCGAACAAAACCGCTACTAAAATTAAAATGTTTTACAGTTAAAACACAGAGAAAAAAACTAATGTATCATTTGTTTTACAACTGCGTCCAAGATAGCAATGCACTTTTCACATTGTGGATGCTTCATAAAAAAATTCTTGGGAGGCGAATCATAGGGTAAGGTGGCGAGGAGAGCGAACGACGGGGGTAGTTGCTTGTGCTGCTGAAGGATCAGCTGCTGCTCTCGAGAAGACGCTGCGGAGTGGTTGAGGAGTGGATGTGGAGGGAAAGATGGAGGAGTTAATGTATGGGGTGGTTGTGGAGGGGTGGATGTGGAGGGGTGGATGTGGAGGGGTGGAGGGAGGATGGATGTAGGGGGATGGGAGGGTGGATGTAGGTGATGTGGGGTGGATGTGCAGGGTGATGGGAGGGGTGGATGTGCAGGGGTGGGTGGAGGGGTGGATGTGCAGGGGTGGGTGTGGAGGGGTGGATGTGGAGGGGTGGATGTGGAGGGGTGGATGTGGAGGGGTGGATGTGGAGGGGTGGATGTGGAGGGGTGTATGTGGAGGGGTGGATGTGGAAAAATGAATGTGCAAGGGTGACTTTGGAACGATGAAAATAGGGTGTAGACGCGGAAGCGGGGTGTCATTGTGTACTTGATGAAAGTTTCGAATCGGAAATTATCTTCAGACTTATGGAGGAGATATCTCACATATTGCATTAGCTCAGTAACTACCCATAAACGTAAACACATGCCCATTTTGTGCTTAGTTCTAAAGATGCAGTCGAGAACTTATACATTCATGTACTTTTCACACGACTCCTTGTGTTTAAATCAAATAATATTGTGTACTATTAGTAATATTACATGATTTCTGCCATTTGACTCTCATTTGATTTGATCATTAGGCTTAAAATAAACGTACTGAAGGTGGATGGGAATGGTATGGTGCGAATCACTAGGGTGAAAAATTAATTTGGAAATCAATGAGCAAAGTGCTTTGTTTACATGAAACAGAAAAAAACGCCCACACCTACCCCTCACTCTCATGTATAGCGCAGCGCGGCGCCGCGAGAAAGGGCTGTGGTCCCCACGTATCGCATCTAGAAGGGCTTCACTGCGATTCAGTGCTGGTGACCCAAATACTCGGCGCGCCTGCGATTTACATCGGTTTTGCATTTCCAATGAATGGGCGATATTTTCAACTGCCCGTGTATATCGTTATGAGCATTGTCCCGAGTTTACAATAGCTCTCTGAAGCTCGCCGCACGTATGGTCGAATAATATATGAAGCGGTTTCCATGTTGCTCTGGGAACAATAACTGCCAAGTTAAAGAGACGTGCTCGTGATTCTCTGGCTGTAAACTTCAATGAGGGCGCAATTTTTTAATTTTCTTTTTTTTTTTTCTTCTTTCGATTCGAAATTACTGAAGTAACTCCTCCAAAGCTTTTGAGTTTTACAACTAATCACTATTCGTTTTAGTTAGTACTGAGTTAGTAATCATCTTATTAGAAACTAGGTGACCCGGCGAACTCTGTTCCGCCTTAACAGTCGGTCCCATCTTTTTCTCGCTTCGCACTCACTGTGAGAAACTGTACTATCCTTTTTGCACTGCGTACGTGCAAAAACGTGCGTTCTCACACAGGAACGCTGTCGAACGGAATAAACAGTATCCTATGTCCGTCTCCTGGCTGTAAGCTTCCTGCTCACCAAATCGGTACAGCCTTTCTTGAGTTATAAATAGTGTAACTAACACGACTCTATATATAACGAAAGGCGGCTATCATTATCGCCTTCTGTTATCAGCGCGGCGTTACAACAATGGGTTACAACAGGCAACAATGACCGGTAACATGAGAAATCACGCGAAAACGTGCGAAAACGTGCAAAAACGTGCAAAAACGTGCAAAAACGTGCAAAAACGCGTTCTTACACAGGAACGCTGTCGAACGGGATAAACAGTATCCTATGTCCGTCTCCTGGCTCTAAGCTTCCTGCTCACCAATTTTCAGCCAAATCGGTACAGCCGTTCTTGAGTTATAAATAGTGTAACTAACATGACTTTCTTTTATATATATAGATTATCGGAAGGTGTGCTGTACTGTTAGTTTTCCACGTACAATCCGTAAGTCTTGAGGAACTTGTTTCAGAGGAAAAGTCGCCTGAAAAAAAGTTCTCAAAGAACTAATATTGTATTGAAGTAATTATCAATAGCATCAAACAATCCACGTTGTTATTATATTATAAATGGTGTATTACGTAATGTAACAAAATGAAAACAACATTCTCAACATCAAATTCGACGTCCAATTCCCAGAAAAGAAAAGCAAATGGAATTTTTTTCGCAATCAATATTTACAATATGTTATTCTGATAGCATGAGTAAAAATACAAAAGATCATGTAAAAAAAATATTCACGAATAATATTTTTGTATTAAAAAAGTAGAATTACAGACCCTTATTTCCAAATCTAAATATACCTTCTACATCCTTTTGGGCTCCGGGCTTGGTTCATCAAAGAATAAGTGTTGTTGAAGCCCTCGTGAATTGAGACCATGCTTCTCTGTCGTGAGACGGAAAAAAGCTGAACTATGCGACTGTCAGCACCGTATTTTATACTTTTGAAAAGACCGAAGTTGTCATAATTATCTGAACACAATCTGAACATCTGTTACACAAAACAATTTACAAAAGCCATTTCTATTTCCGAAGGCGTTACCGATTACCACGTGGCAAACCCTTCCAGGGTTCTGGATTATTAGAGAAGTTCGAATGCCCATGTGATGAATAAACAAGTATATGTAAATAAACTGTTCGTGCACGCCCACGTTAGAATATAAAAGTGAAAGCCATTCTTACGAAGGAGTCCACATTATCCACATTAGCCACCGGGGAGATTTTTAGGAGACTTCTGGAGGCACATGATGTTTTTACGAGTCAATAGATGAGCAAAGAATTTGTATTTTTCTTTGAATTGTAATACCTTTAATATATTTTGTGATAAAGCAACAATATAATTCAGTATTATTTCCTCTTCAAAATGTATAAGTTCACTCTCCTGCTAACGTCAATAAATTGGGAGTATTTTTCTCACAAGAGATGTAGGCTGAGTATCGAAACTTTCCACAAGACTGCAAAGAATCCTTCAACCTAAGTCAGGTTCTCCCAAATAAACGACTCCAATAACTCTACAAATACATGTTCTTTGCCTTGAAGGGTGTCCTCGCACGATCAAGAATCTCGAGCGAAATTCCCATGTTCTTTGGAAGTCCGGGCGCTGTTGCACGCGATTCTTGCATGCATAAGAATGACTAAAAATCATGCAGACCTAGCCTAACGGGGCCGATTCCTGTTCCCGAAGCGAACCTGTTGCTCCGGGAATCCCCTCAAAGCCCAGGCACCACCGCCATTGCCCCAGCGATTTTGCCGCACAAAAAAATCGGCCCCTCCCCCACCGGCGCCCACGGCGCTCGTTATAACTTTGGTAATTGCGCTTGTCGCAGAGGCGCATTTAAATATTGACGCGGCTCTCGAGCGCACGCGCGTAATTGCGACTTCTCCGCAGCTTATTGGTCTTCGGCTGCGGCTCAAGATCGCCGCCGGCTTTTTCATTTGAACCCTTTCGCAGATATGCGGTCGAGGGCCGGTCCTTTGCCTACTGCGGCTCGGCCCTTCCACCGTGCTTGTCCCAGCTCCCATCTTATGGTCCCCGCCACATACGGTAGAAAAGTCAATACAAAAGTTCGGAATGCTAATGTAAAAATCCTCTCCTTTCTGACTGTTTTAATTACGTCCTTGTGTAGAAGACCAATGCTTCTGTATTATTGCTTATGGTAATGCTTAATTATTTAGTATTTGCACAATACAATAATGAGAAATAAGCCTTTTGTATTATGCAGTACGATCATTTATGAAATAAGATTGGTTCGAACTTGCTATCTTTCTATTGAAGTCACTCTTGAAATGTTTTGATATAAATTTATAGCATTTGTTTTTTATCTTTAAACAATTTGAAAGATACTTCTACCCCATTAACTAATCTCCATTTTGAAGCATTACAATTACTATTTCATCCAGGTGTAACTATCCAGGACTATTTCTTTCCGTGTGTAAGTAACCAATGCTAAGCAAGAATATATTTAAATTAAATTAGTCACAGATGTCTATCGCCATGTGATTATCAAATTTACATTCCACTGTAATCACACTGTTCCCTTTTTTTGTTGTTAACGATAACATTTGTTTTATGTCCATAATGGATTGTGAAAATCAATATATTTTATATGATAATTGCAATCCTACGCACTCACGATAAATTTGAGAAATTTAAATGCATCTTAGCATAGTATTTTAATTTAAATCATTTCAGACAATGAAATTATATGCTAAGTCTGATAATTCAGAGACTCTAAAAGGAAACTTGCCACCAAAATTTTTAATTTCATTCCGTTTTTATACAGGGGAGACATTTCGTGTAAATAAAACACCGTCTTCATCTCAATTAAATGAACAAATATTTATGGTATAATTTTATTGAGAAGTTCTTCGTTACCTAACAGCATTTTCTTGACGATTTCTCTTCTATAACGTTATCACCAGACTGTTTTTTAAGAGAAAGGAAGTGCTTAGGATTTTTCTAAGTATTGCCGAAGAAAGTATTTAACTACTGTTTTCGGATTAAAACAACAATGTTGCGGAATTGGGAAGCGAATTACGACAGCTTTTATTGCACCCGACCGTAGCCAATCAGCCGACCGTCAAAATTGCAGTGTACGCGCTGTTTGCAAATGACGCTGACAGCAGCGTGACCATAAAATTAGCTGATATATTTCTAATTGAATTTTAAACTAATATTTTATATCACGAATCTTATAAAATCGTTACGTTGGCCTTTGGAATGTTTACGTTACTTCTTTATCAAATTTAAGATACTCCGAATGAAGGTGGCCTCAGTAATTCTCTTCAGACATTGTAACACGAGTTAGAAGGAACAGTAGTGCAAAAGGTAGAGCTCTTTAAATGGCAGGTATGTTGACAATACCATTTTAATAGTTGATAAAATGAACTAGCCAGGTATAAGAGGTCCCGTGCATTACCAAGTGTAACGTAGTGGGTTACCGTCGTCAATTATTTTCTCCTAGCAACGGAGTATTGTGATAGCAGACCCTAAATAAAAAAGCAGTATAGTTTGCCTTCTCCTATCTGGGCCTCAACCAGCAAGTCAAATATCCATATAATGCAAATTTTCCAAAATAAATTCCTTCGAACTTACAAAAACTCCCTGGTTTTTACCTAATTCCCAGTTACATAATGAACTCGACATTACTCCGATCTCCGTCCATTTTCCCTCCTAACCTCTCGCTTCTATCCTCCCCAGATTCCCTCAGCCGTACATTTCAAAATCGGAAAACAAAATCCTCACCATAATAGATTCAAGCGTAAACTACCGGGACAGTTCTTCGACCCTCCCTGATTCATCATGGACCCGATGTGGCTTCGCACATTTAATCTGCATTAACTCAATGTCTCATCTGTCAATAATGTTTCTTAAACAATGCTAACATAATTCAGTGTACCTCCAATGTATCGTACTCGGCTGCTGAGGGCCTTCGAGCCAAGGAGAAATGAATGAAAAAAAAGTATAGTTTGCGAGGTCGCGGAGAAAAATTCTCAGATTCGTGGGAATGTGGATTTATGCAAAAGTTTGCAGTTATACTAGATATTTTAGCATTAATAACCTGAAAGTGGTGAATAAGTGGTAACTTAGAAATGGCAAGACAGAAGTCTTGAAAATAAATAGTTGTTTTTTACTATTTCGCTACTGCTTGAGCAGAAGCAGAAAAGCAAAAAACAGAAGAGCTATGGGGCAGAAAAGCAACGCTTGAAGCGACATCTTGTGGCAAAAGTTGTAAGTTGTCCGGTGTCCGCGGTTGTATTCCGCATATAATTATGCTGGAGTGTATTTGAGTGAATCAGTGCATAGAAAGAAAACAGCAATGAGTAGCCACGAATGGAAATTTTCGTTGGAGTGGACTGGCATTACTCTTGCCCTATCCTCTTGCCAGCTGACCTCTATCGCCGCCCAAATCACATTTTTTTGACATTTTCTCAATTTTTCAGTTTCCTTATAATAGAACCCAAATATTACTTTAAGAATTTTAAAAAAAAGTAAAACCTCGTTCTAAATAACAATTTTCATGGAATAATTTGAAGCCTTTTTATGAAAATGGCGTTTAAGCGTTACTAAAAATGCAAAATTTGAAGTTCTTTTTCACAAAAACTTTTTGAGCTTTCGAAAAACTTAATTTGAAGTAATTTGAGGCACTTTAACTCACAAATGCAATAGTGTTTACAAATTTCTGGAAATGTGTACATTAACGGCGTGAGAGGTATTAAAAATAACATTAGTGTAATTTTTGAAAAAACAAAAGAATACACCAAAATATAAGTGAAGTCGTAGGATTCCGCGGCCGGAGTCATGTGCATGATCTTGGCTATCCGGGTGACGCCGCGTCGAAGGCTGTGTTGCCGACGTTTCGACCATCATTTCGTGGTATTCCTCAGGGCTGGTCTGTAATGTCACCCGGACAGCCAAGATCATCCACACCAAAATATACTTTATATCATTTTACACAGTGCAATTAGCACTGTGTAAGAAAAAAATTGAGAGCAATATTTGAAAATATGGCGTTTGAGCGTTTTGAAAATGCAGAATTTTGAGCTTATTGTCACAGAAAATTATTGAGTTTTCGAAAAACTATATGACATTTAAAGCACATCTACTCAAATATCAGAATGTAAACAAATTGCCGCTAGTGTAAATATTAACGACGCGAAACTAGCCAAAAATACATTTTTGTAATTAAAAAAAGCAACAAAGAATAGAGTAATGTGACGTTAATGTCATCTTAGCACTATTTTTACCAAAAGTTTAAATTTAAAAAATGGAGCGGTTTTTGAGGAAATCTTGTTTTTGTAATTCAACTTCTATCACCGGATTATTGTGGACTGCTGCCGTTAGAACGCACTGTTGACAGAGAAAATCAATTTGTCTGCCCATAGAGTAAGTATTCTTCATGTAAGGCTTCATGAAAGGTACTTCGAAAATTTAAATTTCTGTTTAAAATTCAAGGGGCTGCGATTTCAACCAAATGAACCAGGTTGGGAAATACTATTTTGGTGAAAATCCTGCTTACGGTTTAGCCGCTAATTGTTCACAGATGGACATGTTTTGCCGTCAAAACATTTTTCGGTATCAAGGACCCAGAAAACATGGATTCTGACTTCACAACGTGTTAGAGAAAATAATTTACTTTATATTGCGACAAGGTTTATTCACTATTTTGTTACCAGGGCTTGGCTAGGAGTTTTTCTTTCGAAAATTTGCCGTTTTTCTCCCCACATTAGACTACTTTCTATGTATAGCATAAGCAGTTGCGAGAAAGTAAAATAAGCCCACAACACCAATCCGTGTAGACAGTAATGCGAGTGAAACTAATTATCATTTATTGTACTGGGTCGTCACGCGCAATGATGGTTGAAGGGAAAAAATCGTTTCTTTCCGTGTAAGTGCTGATGTAAATATTAAAGGTAGAGTAAAAATTTAAATAATTTTAATTATTATTTTTTCAATAATTGCCTTTAAATGATTATTTTTCATTGTTTATGTTTTTTGTTTTCGTGTCTTTGCAACCCTGACTTTAGTCAAAATAAATACCTTCTCTGCATGCCTATTTTAGTAAAAGTAAATGCTATTTTCCTTGCCTATTTGAAATAAAATAAATGCCTAATTTCCAGGATCTAATGATAATATACAATTTACGCTAGAAACAAAAAGGGATTATCAATTAACGTTCTTAGATTTCATTTAATTTAATTTGATTTTTGTCGATTCGATTTAAATTCCTTACATTCAATTTAAATTCCTTACATTCAATTTAAATTCCTTACATTCCATTTAAATTTCTTACATTCCATTTAAATTTCTTACATTTAATTACAATTTCTTACATTTAATTACAATGTCTTACATTTAATTACAATTTCTTACATTTAATTACAATTTCTTACATTTAATTACAATTTCTTACATTTAATTTAAATTAATGTGACGTATACTCTATATGACCTAAAACTTCTCATCGAGGCAACCAAAAAACCAAATGTTCACTTCATTTACGACTTCATAGGGGCAATAAAATTCGCTGAGCCAAGATATAACGCAAACAATTATTAGTTGAGGATCGATTATGCAATAACTATCCAATTAAATCCATTGAGAGGCATTTAAAACAAAGATAGAAATATCATAAATGTGAGATAGTGGTAGATATCAATTCCAATGAATCGTTGAGTAGTGTTTTACTGTACCTACCTAGTATAACTAACGTAATTGAAAAAGAACAGTTAAATGTTAATGAAGTAAATGTAGAGATTGCACATAAAATTAATAACAAGAAAATTCGTGTAATGAATCACAAAGATAAAGTCAATAAAATGAACCATGAAAATGTAATATACCAGATAAAATGTAATGATTTCCCGCTTAATTACATTCTTCTCGCAAAAGAAACTTGCGTGTGTAAAAAAATGTAAGAACAATATTCTTGACCATCCTCAGTAAGAGTCATCACATTATAAGTTTTGACAGATGTGTAATAGATCATGAATATAGAAAGTACGCGATATAATCAGTTTATTAATATTTAAAATAATTTAATTTTCCTCACACTTCTTCCCTCTCCATGTGGACACTCTGAAGAGTGTCCAAGGTCGCCTCCCGCTCAATCTCGAAAACGGGATTTTGTGCCAAATATACGTTATACGGTATACGGTATACGGTATACGTTACCAACGGGGTCACGTTATTTTGTTAATACTGAACCGTATCTTACTTCAAGCTATTTATATATTCAAACTGAATATCGTGCATCAACCTGTCTTTCCCCTTTTGACCCCATTACTAACATTAGTAATGTCGAAATAATAGTCATGGTAATTTTATTTTGCAGATATGATAGGCCGCCTATACAGAATCATGCGGCAGTGCATTTTTACGTACTCAATTATTATAATTTCCGATGTGGAATCTGAAAACATCTCTTTATACTCAGAAGTAATGATGCTTACGTTGTAAATAACATATGCTATTATATTCTGCAACATTACACGGATACATCATACATCAGTTGTTACACAAAATCCCAAAATTGAAACAACGTTTACAAAATATTACACTCCCTCATTGTGGTTTTACATCTTGTATTTTTCTATCTCCCTCCCGGAATACATGCATGGCCATTGACTTCGGTAAAAATATTAACTTGATTCATGAAATTAAACAGAACTTGGTTTTCCTATATTACTTTTTCTTTTTGGACAGGATTCCCCATTGTTTACTTTCCTGTTGCAGCAAATCAGCACTCTTGACCGTCGCTCCCGGTTCGTTCCATCTCCATCTTGCTATTTAATCCACACAAAATGTCCGCGTTGTATACGCGCACTCATATTTCCCAATTTACTTCCGAAAATTCCCTAATAACTTTAGTCAAACATTCTTCCTAATTCATCACGCCATCATCCGCGTTTACTACTACCGCGTGAAAATTACAAGTCCCGACTTCACTTCATTAATAAAGAACAAGTCACCCTGCTTCTTTCTACACTCGAACATCACCGGATCCACGGTTCGTCTCTCTCTTCATTCATCTTGCGCGCCTGTCGACTTTTTAGAATATTGCGCACTAGCACCCTAAAACGTGTCTACCGCGCATCTCATTCGATAACTCGAATATTATCTACTTTCCCATTGATCCATTTCCCCATGGAAACATTTTATTAAATTATTTTCATTCCCCCCACGGAATTTGCTCATGTGTCCATTATGTTACTTAAATCTGTTTATAATTATCGTTCCTTGTAATTATCGATTACAATATATGCGACCATAAACAATTATTTTTACAAGAGAGGTAAGAGCAATGTTTTAAAATTGACAGTACACTATTTTCACTTTCTCGCTTTACTACGTACGTAGTACAAAAAATTGGTGAGGCGGGAATCGCCGATTTTTCAACAGAAAACTCTTACTGTGGAATCCTGGTAACAAAATTTACAGACACAGACAGACGGACAGACATTTTGCCGTCAATCGATTTTTCTGTATCAAAGATCCACAAAACATGGATTCTGACTTCACAACGTGTTAGAGGAAGTAATTTTCTGTATGCATATAGGTACATGATTTATTCATTTATTTCGATACTTATTACGATTAAAGTTTTTCTGTCAAAAAAATCGACGCTTTCCAACACACGATTACAAGACTTTTGCTTCTTACGAAATAAATGCGAGAAAGTAAAAAAATCTCAAAAACCGTCTTCAAATTTTTCCTTTGGAATTTTTTATGGATAGTAGTAAATTCACTAAATAACAAACGCCACATTGATGTTATTTATTTATTTTTTAAAAATTGTATGTATGTTAGTAATTTTCCTTCTGAAACAGCCAATATAAAAATTGAACATCGAAAATCACCAGGTATTAAGGGAATCAGCAATGAGGTGCTTAAACATCTCAACAATAACTCTGTAGCAGGTCTAACCGGGATATTTAATGATATCTTATGATTTATCTATTTCTCTACTGCAAGGAAAACTGCAATAGTCCTTCCTTTCCGCAAGCCAGGAAAAGATTGTTGATGGCCGAACACTTAAGGTCAATAAGTTTCCTATCCTCAATTTCAAGTCTTTGAGAGGCTACTTCTAAAGTGGCTTAACAACAACCTTACAAATACGGAAGCAATATCAGATTCAATTTGATTTCAGTGCAAATCACTCCTGCACACAGCAACTGTTAAGGCTTGCCAATTACATTAGACAGAGCTTCAATGAGAAAAAAACAGACTTTAGCCGCTTTTCTGGATATTGCACAATCACACCATAGGTTTTGGTTGCTATAGTTAAAATAAGATAACTCGGAGTTCCCGAGTATATTCAGAATATCATTTGCGGAATAGCATTTTTATCACTAATAGAAAATTTTTGGTTGAAATAAATCACTAGTTTTCTACTCTTCATGATATCACGTTGTATTTTCGAAAATTCAGGGTTAACCGTGAAAATAGGACCCAGGCTACCTTTCTAAGTATTTTACTCTATTATTACAAGAAAGTTAAAGAAAAAAATTGGAGCAGCTTTTGAAAAAATGTTTAAAATGTCTCAGGGGCTTCATGTAAAGTACCTACAAATTTTAAAGAATGTTTTTCAACAAGTTCAAGCTTCAAATAGTGCCAGATGGACAGAGGTTTCTTCAATTTGGACAATATCTTACGCAAGGTTTAGGCGCTAATGATGTTCACAGACGGACGGACATGCAGACAGACGGATTGAAAAAAAAATACACTTTTGTGGTATTCGTATCACTATATATATATATATATATATATATATATATATATATATATATATATATATATATATATACGTACGTATACAAAAATGTAAAATTATTAATTGCCTTTACTTTAAGCATCAATTTCGCAAAACTACTCCTTTTCTTAATAGAATTGAACATGATTTTTGAGGACCAATTTTTTCATACAGATTAGAATAATGAAACGACATGGCTTACCAAATTGCGCAATTTCCTTCACACAGCTATGTCGCATTTCAAATATCTGCTACCCTTGCACATAGAGATCCATGGGATAGTTACCGAAGAGAGACGTAGCTTATTAAAAAAAGCCTCATTCAGAGTACAGTTCATTTTAAAATTAATACATGTTAAGGGAGGTGTAGCAATATCTCGTATTTTTAATAGAAAGTACAGTTTTCTTTCTTTGCTCGTAAAAAACAGAAGTGCTTACACATTTTTATATTTCGACACAAAATATTCAAAATTAGCTCTGATATGTTCTTCGTACGACTTAATCTAATTCTCATCTCTTCGTACATTTCCTTGTTATGTACGTCAGAATATTTTCTTACGTTATTTTGGGTTACTGGTTGATAGCTCTGCTATGAAAAATCTTATGATAATCATAATTCACAAATGTTGATATTTTATGAGGTACTTGCATCGGCCATTTGAAACATGGAAAGCAATATATTCACAATCATGATGAACGCAAAATATGATAAGTTGACCCTCCATTCGCTGTGAGGGTCAACTTACATTTTCAACTACTTACTACACGCGCAAATTTTCTTGAACGATGACCTTGCTTCCCCCTCCCTTGAGCAATAAACAGTTGAAGACAAAAGCTCGCAGCGAGCACTGATGACAACATTCCAAGCATTAAAACTTTGTTGACTCGAAACAGAAGCTAGTCAAAGCTAGTTGCTTTCATTATCGAGAACTTCTGTTCAGCTTTATTATCATTATCTAAATGAATGGGTGATGCAGGTACCGGGAGCGGTAGCTCAGTGCATCAACTGATGTTACTGCAGCGCCTCTGACCGGGAGGTCCTAGGTTCGAGTCCTGACGGCAGCAGGATTTTCGACACTACTTTTTCAGCTAGGTCGAATTCAGTTGCTGTCTGGAGGAGAATTCTAGCGGCCGGCTGCTCTGATCGGTAGTTTTCCGTGGTTTCTCCGATCAACACCAGGCGAATGCCGGAGCAGTGCACTACCAAACGGGCCACGGACCGCGCGCGATCTGTCCTTCCTCTTCCTTGTCCTATCCTCCCCTTACACACTTACACCAACATGCACTACACTACCACATATTCCGGGAGACTGGTCGGGAGCTTAGAACTTGTCCCGGCTGGGGCGGTGCCCCATTGGTGGGAGAGTCCTGGTTAGGGGGAAACCCCACTAGCCGACGGTAGGTCGGCGCCGGATCTCGCCATCCAGCGGGGGAAGATCACCGCAATCACCCGAGAAAAAACATGCACTACACTAATGACCAAAGTAGTTGACGCGCCCGGAAACACGAAAAAACAAACCAACCAACTGATGGAGGTCCAGGTCCTTCAAGGGAGGCACCTGAAACTTCTATGTAGTGTCTCTGCTTTTGCCCATCCACAGCGATGACCTAGCCGCACATGTTGCAGATTGGCTTTGATTTTCCATATGCTGGCATTACTGTAAATACTCTGGTGACCGACTTTGTTACTGATACCCCCACTCCACCCGCATTTCTTCAATCCTTCGTTCAAAAAAAGTTGCGCGAGTAGTACCTCTAGCATTCTAGCGGTTTCTCTTTAGGCAATTTAAATGCTGACGTAGATATTATGGTGCATCTCTCGCAATCAGAATCACCACACGAACGATATCAGTAATAAAATGATTCCCACTAATGAACACAAAATACAATTACTACGTATATTTAATATCGCACTACGATGACACACCACACTGAGCTATTCTTCAAATATTCAATGGTTGTCGTGATCGACCTTGCGAAACAATCATTGTTTATTAATATTCCAGTCTCAGCGTACTACACCTGCAAATTCTTAAGCCAGCAATACAAAATTTCATATTTTTGGTAATTTTTACAAACATTTGGGAAAACATTTTAAAAGACAAAATATTTAGAGAACTGTTCAAATAACGCGACCGTTTCCTTTTGTTTTTGTGCAATAAATCTTTTTTATTCTGTCATTAAAAACACCTATATTTTACAGGATTTTTTTAATTTGTCGGATCCTACATAACTTGATCCAAATCAGGGTTTCAGAATATCACAGAGAATTGAACTCTTTTTTATTGTGGAGATTTTCGAGGGTAAATTTTCCATCGTTTTTGAGAAAATTTAGTTCGAATATTTACGAAAATTCGACTTTTTTAATTCTCATATACTGAAAAACTTATAGATTAAAAAAAAACATCATTAGAGATACTTTGAAGCTTGTGTTAACAAAGTATTGAACAATTAAATTAATCTATAATGTAAATTTTAACGACGTGGCAGATCTTTAAAACATTGTGTAAGTTTTGAAAAATCAAACGAATACAGGAAAGTGGAGTTAATAACATCTCCTAGAGTGGTACTTTTAGTAATATTTGTACAAAAAATTGGAGCTGTTTTTTGTGAAAATCAATTTGTGAATGTTTCAATGTTCCCCGTGTTTTAATCGAGATTGTGCGACAAATTATTTTTTTGAAATGTACATGATGTTGACGAAATCATTTCCAACTCATCTTCCAAGCAAAAGTTTAACATTTTAAACTTTTAACATTTATGTTAAATCTTAAAAGTTTAAACGATTCTAATTATATGTATTTTTTATATTTTGTAGATTATTTATGATGTATATTAGGTTATACATTTACGTATAATTTAAACACACTCAGAATCTGAAATGAATTCCTCACATTGCAAAACATGTGCACAACACTCAACAAAATATACAGCGAGAAAAGAGTATATATGGTAATACGTACTTAGGTGCTGAAATTCTTTATTGAAATAATTTGAGCGTGTTCCACCCAAAGATATTGGATAGTATTACCGTTCCACGCAATGGTTTTGTATATTCCACAGAATAATGCATAAGAGGTAAAACTTTTCAAAACGTGTGTAGTTTTATCGCTTCGAAGAAGTTTTTGATAAAGTTTATTCCATGGCTAGCAAGTGTATTTATCATGACCAGAAGGCCATGAAGTGTATTTAACAATTCTGTCATCAAAATAATACGTGACAATTATTTTAGATTATAAGCAATTGTCAAAACTCGCAACTTAATTTAGCACACTTTTTCTTGACAGGTGATACTTCACGAAGTGAAGTACGAATAAGTATAAGTCATAGTACGAATGTGAAGAAGGTACGAACGTGAAGAATAGTGAATTACCTGAAAAGAAGTAGACCACTCAATCTCAAAGGAACATTGTGAAGTTGAAAACAGATTCCATACTTTTAGGAGCACTTGTCCACGAAACATTTCTGCTCCTCGATGAAATAATATAAGGGTAAGTCATGTAGCAAAAAACTATTCTTGTCAACGCTTGCAACAAATTTATCAGATTGAATGTCTGAAGATGCCTAAACCAAACATCACTTTCTAAATTCACACGGACAGGTAAGAACGCATGCAGAATGACCAAACACAGATGACAATAATAATTGTGTGCACTCCACGACTCAACACCACGGAAATACTTGGGACAAGACTATACGGGACGCAAATTTAAAACACCCTGACCGACTATGGAAAATAATTAAAACCATGAAGGCAGCCCCACAACCTATCTCTCCCATAATGCTACCAGATAACACCCTCACATACGATCCCAAGGTCATTGCTGAAGCCTTCGCCCAATTCCACTCCTCCAAATTTCCAGAAACCAACCCCCCACTCCCTTCTTCCGCTATCCTTAATTTCTTCAAAACCCCGCCACTTCCAACTGCTCAGCAACAGTTGTGGACTTTTACTGACAATGAAATACGAGACGAAATTCGACTTCTTGACCCGACAAAAGCTGCAGGCCCCGATGGAGTTCAGACGGCGGCACTAAAACATCTGACTCACAATGCGACTCACCATTTGACTGTCATTTTCAACGCATGCATACGTCTATCTCACTACCCCTCCATCTGGAAACATGCCACCGTCATCATGATCCAAAAACCAAACAAAGACCATAAACAACTTAGCAGCTACAGACCAATCAATCTCTTACCCACTTCCAGCAAACTATTTGAACGACTTTTACTCAGACGAATGACACCACTTCTGACTAACGTATTACGAAAAACACAGTTTGGTTTCAGAGACAATAGGTCAGCGGTACTACAGACTCTACGACTTGCCCTAGACGTTTCAACATCCCTACAATATCCATGTGACGTCCCTGCCTTATTTACAGACTTCAGCAGTGCCTTTGACTCAGTCAACCACGAGATCCTCCTTCTCAAAATAAAACCATACATCCCAGAATTCCTTCAGTCTTTTTTGAGAAATTACCTCTCCCTGCGCTCCTTCCGTGTAAGACACCTTTCATGCTATTCCTCTTCCTATCCCATCCAAGCCGGCGTCCCTCAGGGCGCTGTGCTGTCTCCTACCCTATTCAACATCTTCATCAATGACATACCAGTACCTCACAATGTAAATGACTATCTATACGCAGACGACCTGGCATATACTGTGACCAACCACACGACTAAAATGGCATTATGGAAGTTACGACAAGCCGCTAACCTTCTCACAGTCTGGGCCAGAGAAAACCAAATAACAATCAACGCATCCAAATGTCAAGCGATCATATTTCAATGGAAAAGAGCAAATCCAGCAATAGCCCCCATTAAAATCAATGACGTGGACATTCCATGGAAACGAGAAGTGACGTACCTTGGACTGACATTCAACTGTAAACTACTGTGGACGCGACACATCAAGGACAAGACCCAAAAAGCACACCGGACAATCAACGCCTTACTGCCCATCATGACAAACAAGAACGTTAAACACAAAATCAAACTTTACATACACCATACGTTCATCAAGCCAATAGCCACATATGGCGCTGAAACATGGGCTTGGACTTTCCAATCAAACTATAACTTGCTGACCAGACTGGAAAACAGAATAATCAGACTGACTTACAGACCCGCACCTGACGTCTGCTACCTCGACATTAAAACGCAGCACGACATTAAACCTCTTGCGACAGAAACCTACGAAACTGCACGGAAACGACTGCTAGAGGCAATGTACAATCCTTTCTTCTCTGCTTTTGTCGAACCTCATCGTCATATCGTGAACAGAACCATCCCTCACAACAGGAAGCGCCACCCGCTTGACATATTCACCCTTCCTCCACCTTCTCCCACAATATAGCTACGTAGACCATACGGCCAGGCACCTGGACAACCAGCACTTACATTCACGACTTTATAAAACTTCTGAAATGACATACCTCTCTACTAAACGACGTGAGTTCCCTAAAATCCAGAAATGCCCCCATTTTTCCAACAATCTCCATACACCATATACAGTTTTACCAATACCTTAACAAAACAACCAATCGCGACGCAGTACCCTCAAACAAAATAACCCATCTAAAACCCCTTTTACGAAATAACCCATAGGACATGTTCCCAGGCCTAAAATTACACCTGC
Organism: Teleogryllus occipitalis; assembly: GCA_011170035.1. Classification (NCBI taxonomy): domain Eukaryota; kingdom Metazoa; phylum Arthropoda; class Insecta; order Orthoptera; family Gryllidae; genus Teleogryllus; species Teleogryllus occipitalis. Next base: position 34,546 of record BLKR01005509.1, read on the forward strand.
ATTAAAATAACCTGTGATCCCCTCCTACACCTTAATTAAGAAACCTACCTCCTCCCACAATACCCTCCCTTTAACAAAATAGCCTCTCTAAATCCTAGACCTAACAAAATAACCCGACTTCTCATGTCTAAAACATCACCCATCCATTCACGCTTCCCATACGCCATTCTCTCCTATCACCAGTTCATCTGGGGGATGGAGAGATAAGAAATATTATTTTTGCACCATGATAAAATCACACACATGCTGAGGAGTACAATCTGTGTACAGGCAGCACGACTAAACACACACACACGCAATAATAATTGTCAAAATGCTAAATCAAGAAGCAAATGCAGATACACCTTACGTTGTATCTGCATTAATATATAGTTTGGGCTACAGTTTTCTACAAAATAATTATTATAAATTATTATAAATAACCTTACCAAAAAAATTCAAAACATTTTAAGACAACGATAAATGAAATTATTTTTCAAATAATTTAGAATTTAGATTTACATGTAACGCCATAATCAACAATTTTATACGAAAAGTAAAGAATACGAAATAATCTGATCATGGTTAATTTTACAGGAAATGAAAAAGAGATCTTCGACCAAATCTGGCTCATGAACAATGCAGAACGGTATTTTGCTATATTGCATAGTTTATTAGGAACCTATACCTCTAGCATTCTTTAATACCTAGTAACGAACTATGGTTATGGGATGTGCAATGGATATACTAGTGTGCTATGATAGATCACCGAAATGATTAAAATAAAAAAATTAGTTTCTAATTTTCTACCACAAATCTTTTTTGGAAAAATAGATACACATTTTTTAATGGCATTTGCAGTATTTTTAGTTCAATGAATAAGCAATGACAGTCGAACCTCACTAAGATTTCATAACTTTAAACAAGCCCAACAGGGTTTCTTTACCATCTTTGTAGTTTCTTTACATCTTCCTGGTTGATTAACAAAAAAGGACCTTATGTCACTCTGTAATTATACATCAAACGGCACAAGAGTGTCTAAATTCCGTGGTGGTAGCAGAAATCTTGAGGTTTTTCAGAATGTGAGATCGGGATAATCATCCAAAACATAGTTCCACAGTTATAATATTTATTACAACATGCCCAAAGTTAACTTTCGGGAAAACCATTCCCATCTTCAGTGGGTGTCTAACATAAAGAAGGAAAAAATGAGATATTTAAAGAAAAGGAGCAAATAGGCTCGATTTGTATACATTATTGCATTTATGAATGGAAGTACTTCAAATTATCTCACAAAAAGTTTTCGAAAACTCTATACATTCCTGCGAAAAGAAGCTTCAAATTTCGTATTTATGGAAACGCTTAAACGCCATTTTCTTTAAAAAAAGGTTCCAAATTTTTTAATGAAAATTGCCATTTATGACGAGGTTTTACTCTTCTTTAATATTCTTAAAGTAATATTTCGGTGCAACTATTAGGAAACCGAAAAATTGAGAAAATATCAAAATATGTTCGTTGGGCGGCAATAGATGATAGCTAGCAAGAGGATGGGGAAAGACCGTGAAGGCAGTACACATAAAGAAAATTAGAAACCTTCACTACGAGAAAGTTTATGCCATTCTGGAGCACCACTAGTTTACAAATCTCAAAAAGGCTGCAAACTTTTACGTGTGGTTTTTCCTCGAAGGACGGACGGCCAAAATTGCGCAGGTTCCATTTTCGGCGAATTCTCTGTACTTTCAAGAATCAAATTGTTGATGCAAATTTTCAACTTTTTGATAGCGTCGGGAAAGCTCAGTGGAGCTGTAAAGCAGGTGGTGTTAGAGTAACGTAAATGGCTCACTTTAAGAGCCTGAGTTCATATCCCTGAACGGAGAGAAGAAGGTTTCTTGGTTGGAATCAATTTTTGCAGATTCAAGTAGTTTTGTAATATTTCGAAGCAGTTTCAAATAACGCGAGAGAATATGTGCTGTTTTTAGCACCACTAGTTTCAAAAGCGACACAGACCTCATGTCGCTCTTTGATAGCTTTCTTGAATGGAGCGTAGACATCATCGCAAAATGAGATGTCACAACTATTAGTTACTGTGTTACTGAGTTTAAAAACTTGTAGCAACGATTTTTATCAGAAGTCTTCGAATATTCCCCACTTAGTAAACCCCAAAGCCACCATCACGCATTATTCTGTTCTTACTGTTTTGATACCATTAAATAATTTGTTGGCAAACTAATTAAATAATTACATTGGCAAACTGATAGTAGTCAAACTTTCAATTGTGAGACCCATACCCAAGATTTTGATTACTTATATTGTTCAGTAAATTATGTATCCTGTTATTGTTATTTGAGAAATTTTCGTACACTCTGTTTACCGTAGAATATCGCTTTCCGGAAAACTCCGAATTTACTGCTTTTGGAAGCCCAATTCACACATTCTACGCATAGCCGCACCGTATCACGCACTGCAGTTGTAATGTGTTGAATGGAAGAGGAGGGGGTGAGGTTACGGAGATGAGGTCGTATTAAGACATTGCATTAAGGGAAGAAAGAAAATCTGTTCGTTTAAAAGCGCTAAAACCGTAGTGCCTCGCCGGGGACTTTTAATTCCGTAATCCCCTTTGCCACTCAAAGCAGCTCAGTATATTGTAATTGAGCACCCGCAACAAGTAAAGACACCGAGCGTTCCCAAAAGCGATCATTTTCGTCATGGAACCTATTGCACCATCGTTCTAGAAATAACGATACGAGACAACCCGGAAACGACCTGTTGCTGAAAAGGATTGGTACGTTGTATCCAATTACAGTTAAAAATTACAGGGCTTTTGCCTAACATTGTGAAACTCGCGTGTATGTGTTTCACCCGTTTTGTGCCTGGTGTGTATTCCCAATACATCATGAACCTGAAGATTTCCTCTACTTCCCATCGTTACCCCAATAATTCGTCAGAATGTGAGTATACTTCAATTTATGCAGTGTCCTGTGACAAGTCATCGCCTGTTACGGTGTCATCCAATCGGGAGAATAACGTCACCATAGTCACGTCAATAGTGGCATTAAGGCTTCTGAGTAGATGACACCGTAATAGCTGATTTACGTCAAAGGACACTGTGATTGTATCGAAGTATACTTGGAGTATGTGCTATGCAAAGGGCCTATCTGTTACTAAGCTCAGCGTCTATGTTCAAACCGGCCCGAGCTTACGAGCCACCTGGCACGAAGATTGGGAGGAATAGATAAAATGGCTAGATGATTTTTCTCGGGATCTCGGGCTCTGGATCTCTCTGGAATGAGACATCCAGCGACCTCACAGGTTTGACGAAAATACGGAATCCACCCAAAAGAGAACGTATCCACGGTTATTGACTGTAGATTACGAGACACCATTATGAGAACCTCTCTTCATAGACCTAACGCATTCTTGATGTGGGTCTGGTATAACCCATGGCGGCAACTGTTGCCAGTGCAGTCCCTCTGACCGTGAGCTCCTAGGGTTCGAATCAGGACGGTGCTCGATATTCCACGCAAGCAGTACCTCTCAGACGAATTCATTCGCTGACTGGAGGAGAATTCTAGCGGTCGGCTGCTCGGATCGGCAGTTTTCCGTGATTTCCCCGATCAACACCAGGCGAATGCCGGAGCTGTAACTTAACAAACAGGCCACGAACCGCGCGCGATCATTTCTTTCTCAACTTCCTCTCTTTTCCTCTTACACATTGACACAAACTTACAATTGAGAGCACTACACTACCACACATACCAGAAAAAAATTGATAGTTTAGAGCTTGTCCAGGTCATGGATGAGGTATCTGGAGGGAATAAAACCTGCAAGCCGACGTGTAAGGTCGTTTCAGCGAGGTAGGAACACCGTCACCTCCTGGGATATACCATGCGCTGCCCGAGACTTCTTTCCGTAGCAGTTGTCGCGCTCGGAAACCCAAACTACTCAATCACTCAATCGATGTTGTTGTGGCGTGTGCCGCGTGCGCGCAGGGCCGTGCCACGCCTTCGGCCATGGAGGAGTGGAGCGAGGCGGCTTGGCGGCGGCGAGAGGCCCAAGCCGCGAGCAGGCCCTCGCCCTTGGCGAGGCCCGCCAGCGAGGCGGAGCGGGCCGCCGGCAGCCCCAGGCGGGGCGGCGCGGGCAGGGACGGCGAAGCGAGCGGCCCGGCGGCCCCGCACAGGCGACGCTCGGAGCTCGCCCCCATCGTGGAGGGCGATTCCGCCTGGGCGGGCCCCGAGCCCTCCCCCGCGCCGCCCAGGGCGCACGCGTGGAGGAGCGAGCGCAGCCCTCCGGCCAGCGTCGCCACCGACTTCCCCGACGGCAGCCCTGCCATGCGCTCGACCCTCGCCTCCGGGCGCTCCCTCAGACTCCCAGCGCAGCCGCCTTCTGCACCGACGAGGAGCGCGCTCACCACTCACTCCGACCAAATCGCCGCCAGCGGCAGTGGCTACCCCGGCGATCCTCTGCTCTCGTCCCCTGTCGCCGGGCGCACACCCAGGGAGTCAGCTCTGCGCCCTTCTGCGTCGGCAAGAGGTGTGAGCACGCCAAAGGGCAGCATTCGCTCCGACCAAATCACCGCCAGCGTTAGTGGGTACCCCGGCGACCCTCTGCTCTCATCACCTGTCACCGGGCGCACACCCAGGGAGTCGGCTCTGCGCCCTTCAGCGCCGGCAAGAGGTGTGAGCACGCCCAAAGGCAGCATTCGCTCCGAACAAATCACCGCCAGCGTCAGTGGGTACCCCGGCGATCCTCTGCTCCCATCCTTTGTCGCCGGACATTCACCCAGGCGCTCAGTTCATCCCCCTTCTGCCTCGACAAGAGTTGTAAGCACGCCTCAAGACAGCATTCGCTCCGACCAAATCACCGGCAGAGTCAGTGGGTACCCAGGCGATCCTCTTCTCTCGTCCCCTGTCACCGGACGCACACCTAGAGAGTCAGCTGTGCGCCCTTTTGCCTCGACAAGAGGTGTGAGCACGCCTCACGACAGCATTCGCTCCGACCAAATCACCGGCAGAGTCGGTGGGTTCCCCGGTGATCCTCTGCTCCTGTCCCCTATCACTGGACGCACACCCAGGCACTCAGCTCCACGCCCTCCTGCCTCGGCAAGAGGTGTGAGCACGCCTAAAGGCAGCATTCGCTCCGACCAAATCACCAGCAGCATCAGTGGATACCCCGGCGCTTCTCTGCTCTCGTCGTCCGTCGCCGGACACGCACCCAAGCTCTCAACTCAGCCCCCTCCTGCATTGACAGCGGCAAAAAGAGTGAGGACGCCTCAAGGTAGCATTCGCTCCGACCAAACCATTAGCAGCTTCATTGTGTACCCCGGGGACGACGACGAGCCCGTCACTTCGGGGAGAAAACGTCGTTCTCGAGCGAGTACGCAATCAAACTTGTTGGACGACCGGACGTATTCCGGCAGAACCGCAGAACCCCGTCAGAAAAGAAGTCAGAGTTTCAAGGGAAATATTCAGTCTGATACCGCCGCTGACAGTTGGAGCAAAAGTCCCATTTCAAGAGTCAGCATTCAGACCAACCAGGCACACAAGGCGAGAGGCCCAACGGCCACAGCAAAAGAGAGACGAAAGGGAAGCCTCCGATCCAACGTCAGCACGGACGAGGAGCCGTTCCCACTCCGCAAAAAGCACGCGTCCAAAGTGAGCATCATCTCCAACCAGCCGGTGGACAGGGAGTGGACGGGGCCGGTGCGGCGCTCGAAACAGCGCGCCTCCAGGTCGAGCACGTTCTCCGACAACGTGTCCGTGAGGGTCTTCTACGACTCGCCGCAGAGCTCCGAATCGTCGGGGCCGGCGCCCGGGGTGAAGGACGCGTCGGCCCCGTTGGCGGCGTCCAGCGACGAGGACGCGCCTCCGGCGGCTCCGGCCCGGAGGCGCGCGTCCAGCATCCGCGCGCGCGCCGACCGCGAGGACGACTCCGCGCCCAGGCGGCGGCTCTCCAGGGCCGACAGCGTGCTCAGCCGGCGGTCCATCGGCGCAGACGACGCCGCCGCCGCCGCCGCCGCCCACAAGAGGTCCAAGGCCAGCTTCTCGGACGACGAGAGGGCCGGCAGCAGAAGGTCCACCGTGAGCGACGACGAGGGCAAACGCCGTGTCCACGACATCGTCAGGTAGGATACAATACGTCGCCCCAAAACTAGGTGCTCAAACAGCACACACCTTTTCGCATTATTTCGAAATTGGCAAATTTCGAATATTCCGGGAAATCAGCGAAAAGCGAAAGTGTGCTATTCTTTTTTTGTTTTATTCGTGGAGAAAAGTGGAGAAAAAATTTGGAGAGTATTTTGATAAATTGCTTTCTTATGTGCACTAATTTCAAGCAGATATTACTTGATAACGCATTAGCGTCTCACTTCGCGATGCGTTTGTTTTCAAAAAATTATACATAATTTTTTTAAAGAATTTTTTTTTAGAACAGTTTTAATTTAAAAGAAACATGTCTGTTCAATACTGTACTTCTGCAATGTTTACTTTCTGCAATTTTCGAAAATAAATAGAATTCGCCGAAAATGAGCCTATCATCACTTTTTATATCACCCTTTGATACATACGAGAAAAAAATGTAAAAAATTAGACCTGTTTTTGAGAAAAGCTATTTCACGGCACATGTTTACAATACTTTCTCTGTACTTTGGAAGGGGAAGAAAGTAAAAATCTGATGTTACAGTGGATGGTGTTAGAGTGATCTGGTATTAGCTGTGGTCTGAAGGTTGATGACCCAGCCGTCTCTAACACCCACCTTTCTGTAAATAGCTAGTTCGAAGGACCAGTGACGATTTTTAAGTGAGCGCACGCGCCTTCTACCTGCAATAGTTTATATTTAGGAAATTTGTTGCCATTATTAGGAAATCAATAGGCATAGATTTGAATAGTTGCGAAAGGACATAATTAAAACTAAATGAACATTACATAACATTGCTTGCTTGGTTATTCGTTATGAAGGACTCATAAAACAGGGATTATGGCTACACCATGAGTTAAAAGATTTTTTTTCTTAATTTAACAACTGGATTTATCCCCTTTTTCGTTATCAGGGCGCGGAAATGATATTTTTCTGCTGAAAATTTCCCGTTATTTCGCGCAGCATTACATAACTTTCTCTATAATACGTATATTACTCCGTATGTACATACGAATACGAGAAAGTAAAAACTATCTTGTGGCGCTACAGAATGGAACAGACTTTCTCGTACTAGTAAGTTTTCTAATTTCTTTGGTCTGGTTTTGCTTTACCGTCTTGCCCCATCCTGTTGCTAGCTCCCATCTATCGCCGCCTATAGTACATATTTCGAAACCTTTTCTCTATTCTTCGGTTTCTTATTTATACAACTGAAATATTATACGTTAAGAATATTATAGAACAGTAAAACCTCGTCTTCTAAGGCTCTTTCCGTTGAAAACTTTGGATCCATTTTGGCGTCTAGGCGTTATTGTGAATGCGAAATATAAAGCCTTTTCTCAAAAATCTTTGGAGTTTTTTAAACAAGTCATTTGAGCACTTCCACTCACAAATATAATTATGTCGGACAGATGTAAAAAATTTAATTTTTGTAATTTTTGAAAAACAAAAGAATAGAGCAATATGGTGTTTGTCATTTTATAGTGTACATTTGGGACTATCCCGAAAGTTCAAAGAAAAAATTTGGACCCGTTTTCGAGAAAATCTTGTTTTGGTATTTTTTCAAATTGCTCATATTCCACGCAATACTTCTTACTTCCCACCTCTTAAGACGTAATAGGAGCACACTTCAAAAATCTGAGACAATATCAGGCTAAATTCCACTATTTCTGATTTTTAAACACTAATAATGTTTCTTATATTTTGGATATATTACTAATCAGGTTTTGAATTCAACACTTCATAAAATTTCTCCTTGGCAGCTACACTCATAAGCCTGAAGTTGATTCATTCCGCAATTCGTCCTCACAGCGCAAGTACTTGCTTCGGAAACTCTAAAACGTGTGCGGCAGGATTCAATTTTGAGGTAACGCAATACGAAAAGACAACCATTCGGATATCCAACTAATAAAAAGGTAATTTTTAATGTTTTCTTTGTACGGCCCTAATTTTTGGTATATAAATGCGAAAATATTTTTCGTAGAGCCTCAAATTTAGGGTGGGGTTTCAGATTTTTGAATTTATTTTGAGATGGATTTTCTGCGTGGGCACTCTGTGTAGCTTTAGTCTAAAGCTAGCAGCGCCCACGATTGTGGGAAATTCAAACGAACCTAAAATTCGCGAATAGAGTATTGAATTTGCCTCAAATTAGCTTACAATTTTGGATATATAATTGGGTTGACATTGATTTTTGGGCGCTGGAGATGGCTCCCGCACGAGCTCCCTGACCGCCTGGGAACCTCGACGCTCTTGCGGGCACAGACAACTTCCCCTGCATCCTCTCTCTTTTCCCCTCCAAATCCAGAACGCCGCCAGTGTACAAACGCCTCCAGTGCTCTTTTAATATTGACGGGGACACGATCGCAAGGGTAAAGATTTTTCTCAAACCATAGACTATGACATGTGGATTTATTTCCTGGCCTTTTTGACAGATTTTTTGGATCACCGGAATAGATTAAATATTCAATTGCAAGGAGGAGATCACTTAATTTCTGATTTAAAAGAAACTGTGGAGATATTAAAAGTGACGTTTATCTTGTGTGTCGTTGGGTCCTTGTTTTCCGAACATTTGAATGTTTGCGGGGGAAATAATTTCAATGTTTGCGAGCACACACAGATGAGATCAATATTTTCGCTAATGAATTTGATCAAACTGGTCAGAGATCACGTTTAACAGATTTACATTTAGAATCTGTTTTGAGAATAGTTTTTAGCAAAGCTATACAACCAAATATTGAAAGAGTAATTTCTCAAAATAAATTTTATCAGTGAGAATTAAAAAACGCTAAAATAGAACTGAATAATGTTTTCTATTAAACAACCGAGAGTTGAAATATTTTCATTTTTTAAAGCACTTATTTTATTTTATGTTTATTTTTATTATTTAATTATAGCTTTGCAGAATAGTAAAATAATTTTTGGTCGGAATGTTCCAATGGATTTTTTTCATTTGCATTTGCGTTAGGTTTTATTAAATAATTGTACTATTTGAATATATCAATAATGTGAAGTAAATTATTGAAAAAACTTTCTCTCCTATTACCTATTCTGTAGTAAAAAACTGTATTCTGTAGTCTCCCCTTAGATTTAGCATATCACTTTTACTGGCGGACAAAGATCTTTGTTCCTAAACTGGACGTAGAAACTATTGTGTAGGAATTATTGTTAAGGCAATTATTGTACTCTGCGAAGTCAAAAAAAATTTGGATTGAAAATTTTAATTTTATTCTCAATTGAAACGTTCAAATGTCACTGGACGGGAATTCTGATCACTAGAGGACGAATTCAATGACAAGTCATATTTTTATCAGTTGCTTTAGGGCACAGCTAAGAGAAATTTCTTGACATTTACTTAGAACTGGATGCTATGTACATTATTATGTTAGCGCATATTTGTGCACATTTGGCTGAGTTTTCCTGATTGTTTTATAATTCTTATTAGTTTTCTTTAGTGTTTTGAAAATGGGTCCTGCTGATTTTTCCTGATTTTTATAATCCTGATTACGTTTGTGTTTTGAAAATGGGTACGGCTACCTTTTTCCACAGTTAGCGGGACCCAGGTTTTTAATAATATTCCAAAGCTTTAAATTCGCGAATGAGGCACTTAAATAGCCTTTAATTCCCTGATGATTGTTTTGTAATTCTGATTAGTTTTTTTATTGTTTTAAAAATGGGTCTTGCTATCTTTTCCTATAGTTAGCAGGACCCAAGGTTTAAAAAATGCAAAGCCTTGAATTCACGAATATGGCACTTAATTAGCCTTTAATTCCTTGATGATAGTTTTATACTTCTGATTAGTTTTCTTAGTGTTTTAAAAATGGGTCCAGCTATCTTTTTCTTTAGTTAGCAGAACCCATAGTGTTTTTAAAAAATTGCAAAGCCTTACATTCGCGAATATGGCACATAATTAGTCTATAATCAACCTTTAATTTTGCAAATAGTGTTTTTTTGTTTCTGCTAAAAAGGTCCTGCTAGCTTGAGGTACTTTTTGGAGCGAGCATTTTCGGACGAAGATGATGCGAAGGGGTGGTTATGACAAACCCTTTTAAACATTAGATTAAGGAATCCGAATTTTAAAGAGCAAAGTGTCCATACTGTTCACTATTGATGGAAAGAGTATTCATTCCATTATCTAATATCTACCAGAACCTTCCGAACTACGATGTTGGAGATTATTCATTTTCTCGCTCTAAAAACCATCCCACGCTAGCGTCCAGCACTAAAACAAAAACTGGAAAGAAAACAGCGTTCTGTTACTCGACCAATTGGCAACGTTCTTATTGGAAGGCATTATTCTTACTGGAGACAACTTTTTCCCTTTTTGTCTGAAAGCAATGTTCTTTTACAAAGTAGAATTTTCTCTTCCTCACCTTTTTATTTCCTCGTGTAGTACGTACTGCGACGTACCTGTCATCCGCGGCTTGATCTGTCTTGAGACATCATAGCCGCGCGGGCATGTAGACGTACCACACGCAAACAAGGTCACAACAAACAAATTTAATTCGAGATACAAAAAATATTTTTGTATCTCTAAATAAGAAAGGGATGGATGAATACATCACAGACGAAAACTTCCTCTTTCAATAAATCATTTACGTTTTAATCACAGATAACTTTCAGTGTTGGTTAATGTAATAGAAAACTTCCTTTTTCAAAAGTATTTAGTACTGTTTCCTAGTTCGAGGATCCTCGTTACCTTTCTGTCACTTCGAATAACACCAAAAATATCCAATATTATAATACTGATAAGCAAATCATACCCTAACATATTATAAACAAACTAAATAAGTCTTAACAACTTCGAATATTTACATCCTTGTGAATTCAAGAATGGCAGAATGGAGTAGACCTAATGGTTTGCTGATTACACTGTCGTATTATACCAGTGTTCGTTCATATAAAAAAAAAACAATATTTCATATACGTTACAGTATCGCCTCTGGAATTGTCTTGTGGCGCTGCCGATCCGATGGCCTTGGCGCCACTTCCGCCCCTTTCGTCGTCGACGTCTTGCCCAGTCCGCAGAAGCCGGTCGCCCTCACGCCCCACGAAGACCGGTCGGGTCTTTCCGGGCGTCACACGAAGCTCTCTGGATTAGTTGCGCCACGCTGCTGATGTCGCCGCTCGCTGTGTTTCGTCGTCGGTATTTTACACGTACACCACTGAATTCCCTCGGCGGATCACTAATAATAAAGTCCTTCGCGTTATCGTATGGACGGTACCTGTATTTTCTACTGTCCTCATACCCACTCGTCCGGAAAATAATTTTTTCCCGCGATATTTTATCATTCACTAGCTAAAACGTTTATGTCTCCAGTCTGACTTTCCTTTCCTCCTAACACAGTATTTTTTTCTAGTTCGCCGGATGTGCTCAGGCTAGCACGTAAGTTCTGTGCTCACGCATGTTCTCTGCTCACGCTAGCACGTGCATTACGTTTCTCACTATAGCTGGTAAAATAACATGCGCAATCAGTTGAAATATTTGCAGTTCGCTCGCCATATATTCTATGATTAACAAAGTAGTCATTCATCCTTTACGGTATTACATAACGCACTTCGAAATAGTTCATTTTTCGTCACCACATGTAACTCACAATTACTCTTTGCATTCGCACAATGATCACAAATCTTCCACAAAGTAAACTGCGCAATTGTGCAATCGGCGTACTTTCCTTAATTACAGTTCCAAATCCATTTACCAACGACTATGTTCACCGGAACTTTTCTCCAACGTCGTCATAAGTTCCAACACGAACGTTTCCTGATTCAAATTGCACATCCATCGTTTTCGAAAATCAACGACCAACTGCCTAGTAAGAGGCCTACGTCCCGAGCGCCTACACAGAGCGTCTAGTTCCGCGAGACTTCTCTGATCGATTGCCCGAAGTGCAGCACCATCTCTCTGTCACCCCGTCAACCAAATGGTGCAATGACAAAGTTGTCATGGAACGTTATCAGTATAAAGAAAGTTATGTAATGATACGGCAAAAGCGACGATTTTTCGACAGAAGAGCTTATATTGTGAGGCCCTCATTCAGGAAAATTAGATAAATACTGTCCTAATCTCTCTAATATATAATGTGATGTTACTTCGGCACATTAATTATTTTATTTGGGGAACCTGAAAGACGCAGTGGCCTTGGTAGGTAGAAATCTTTCATGGATATCGCATATGAAGAAAACTAAATAATTTTCGATAAAATTGAGATTTATTCAATACTCGTAATGAAATACTATTCCATTCCAAGATTTCCTACAATACTAAGACATTTTTTATTATTTTTTATCAATTTTGACAATATTACATATTCTATATTTAATTATTTACCATCAAAAACTTACCTATTATCAAAAACAACCTATTATCCTTCGATATTTTTTCTATTTATTTACTTTAACCATTTCCCTGTTTATATGCCTAGGTCTATCCGTCTTGAGAAATTTGTTTTGTGGGTTGGCATGACTGTCCGTACGGATTCACTGTTACGAAAATCTACGAAAAAAATATTTATCTATTTATTTTGGGTTCGAGAATTTTCCTCACTATAACCATAAATAATAATACCTGTTTACAAAATCAATTAAAGATTTAATATCTTAATCTTCTGCTTCAAACAAACAAAAACATACATATTTAGCACTATCCATTACAATGGTAGCAAACAATAACAATAATAATCCTGTTAAACATTTAATTATTTCTATCCTCCCTTGCATGCATGGCCATTTACCCTTTACTCTCCTGATTGAAAAATTATTAAAATCTACTACAAAACTTGATCTCCTTATAATTCTCGTGTTAATATATCCCCTTTTGTCTCACTTTCCTGTTGGTATCTGCTGCACACTTGACCTTCGATTTTCACGTACATTTTAAATTCCTTTTCTGCGTAGTCCAATCATCAACGGCATCTTCTTCTCCAAACGAGATTTATATTTTTTTCAACTCACAATGTTGCTATTTTACACCCTCCAATTAAATTAAACATCTGGTCTATCGTCACCGCGTCGAAATCCGTTCTGCCTCCTTGTTCATAACATTCGCTATTCTTTTGTCTGCTAAGATGCTCAATACTGTACACATTTTCGTTCTCTTTTCACGCAAACTATCCCCTTTCCTTCACGCCTCTCTCATTTCTGATTGAATAATCCCGTCGAAGCATCTTATTTAGTTATTCCATGAACAATCGAGTCTTTTACAATCGAGAGTTTTACGAAATTTAGTTAATGCCCACGGAAATTTTCACGTGTCTATTTGATATTATACTCTCCACATATTTCGTCATTTTCCTGTCTATTAGTCTCCCCTTCCCTTACATTCTCATTATTTATAAATCACCATATCATTCCTTTAGATTCCCCATTGTAGTTGCCGTTCATCTCTGGAATTTATACGTAAGTTTTTTACATTTCGCTCGCATCGTAATGAATCATCACACCACTGCGAAAGCGGTAGCGAGAAAGCAAATAGTATGTGTGTTGTATAAGACTCAAAGAGCATCCAAAAAAAATTAATTATAATAAAAGATCTTTTTTTGACCCGAAACGGCAAAATTAAAAATACAAACGTCAAAATGAAGCGGAATGCTGCGGACAATCTATTTCGAGATTTCAACGGAAATATACGCTTTGGAGTTCCCCGATAACCAAAAAGTTATCAAAACCTCCGACTGTCCGTCTGGTGTATGTAAACAACACTACTGCCTAACTTTGCGTAGAATTTTTTCCAAACTTAATAAACCCCTGTCGATCTTCATTCATTTTCTCACTCAAAAGGTCTCACTCAAAACCCTTCCATTTTGAAAATAATTCAATAATTTTGGGAGAGTACTTTTCATGAAATACCTGCGACATTTTCAAAATTTTATGAAAAATGGCTCAACATTTTTTCTTTATATTTCTATTAAAAATAGAGTGAAATACACATATAAAGGTGAGGCGCATTATTCACTGTTAACTTAATTTTTTTTAATTAGCAAAAGAATAAAAACTTTTCGGCGTCATCCTACATCTACAAAATTGAAGATAAAGATTTTTCCTGAAAATGAAATTTGTTGTCCATAACGAGTTCTTTCATTAAGTTCATGTACATTTTTTTGAAAATTTTGGTAGCTTTCGCGCAATATTGCGTGCAATTTGTGCAATTTTAAAAAATAACAAAAAACAAGATTTTCTGAAAAACGGTTCCAAATTTTTTCTTTACACTTTTGGTAGGGTTAGTGCTAAATGTACCCTATTACATGACTTAAACGCCATATTGCTCTATCTTTTGTTTTTTTAATTACAAAAATTGATTTTTTGACTTCAATCTTACATCGTTAATATTTACATTATCGGCGATTTCTTCACATCATATCTATGTGTGCATGTGCTTCAAATAATGACAAAGTTTCTGGAAAAGCCAACAGTTTTCTGTGAAAATGAGCTCAAATTTCCGCATTCTGAGAAACGCTCAAATGCCATTTTCTCAAGAAAATGGCTCTAAATGTTTTCTTCAAACTCTTCTAACGGAAAGTTCTAATTGCACTCTTTAATGTGATGTAAAGTTCATTTGCCTACATTCTTACATATATGTAATTTTTTAAATATCTCTCACGCTGTCAGAATGCACATTTTCAGCAATTTGTAAACACTATTTCATTTGGGAGTTAAAGGGACTGCAAATGAAATTTTTCGAAAAATCAATATTTTTTTGTAAAAAAGAACATCAAATTTTACATTTACCATTGAAAAAAATGGCACCAACTTTTTCAACAGAAATTGCTATTTAAGATGTTTTAACATTCTTTAAGTAATATTTCGGTTCTACTATTAGAAAACCGAAACAATTAGAAAAAATTTAAAGAATATGCTTTGGGCGGCCATAGATGTTAGCGGGCAATAGTATGTAGCAAGATCGAAAAGCTCCAGACCAAGGAAAATAGAAATGTAATACGAGAAAGTCTGTGCCATTCTGAAGCACCACTAGTTTCTTTAAATTTCTTCTAGGGAAGGTACTACATGAGATGACGTAAACGCCATACTGCTCTATCTTTTGAGTTTTTAAAAAAAATAATAAAAATCAATTTTTTTGACTTGTCACTCACGTCGTTAATACTTACATTAGCGGTGATTTGTTCACATTATTGAAGTTATAAGTACAAATGCTTTAAATGTACGGAAACAGCGATATTTTCTTTTCTTAAAGATGTCGCTTCGTCATTGGACCAAAACGAAGCATCTGTTTCATTCATTTTAGATCTCTCAAACGCTTTGACGTCATTGATCATGACATTTTACTTTCAAAATTACCTTCATATAGAATCCGTGGTATTGCCCTAGATTGTTTATGTTCGTGCCTTAAACAGCGATCTCAGAGAGTGGAAATACCTTACTGGAATGATGGAACATTATATACACACCTTTCCAACTCTTTGCCAATTGCACGTAGAGTTCCTCAAGGATCGATTTTATGGCCTATTTTCTTCTTACTATACGTCAACGATATGCCCTCAACTATTCGAAATGGAAGAACAGTTCTCTTTGCGAATGATACAAACATTCTTTGCAATAAAGAAACCGTAAATAGTACAATATCAGATTATTCAAATTGGTTCCGAAATAACAAATTAATCCTAAATGAAAAGAAAACAGTTTTAAAGCAGTTTTCCATTTCAAATAAACAATTCTGTACTCCATTGAAATTAACGGTGTACCATTGACTGATGTTAGTACAACAAAATTTTTAGGTCTCTCAATTCAGTCAAACCTTAAACGGAACGTCCATTTAAACGAACACAAAATTAAGTTCATTATGCTACGCGTTCAGAATTCTTTCAAATTCAGTCAGCCTTCATGCTGCTCGTTGTGTATATTTCGCGAATGTTCATTCCCGCTTGAGATATGGTATAATATTCTGGGGAAATACATCTTATAGCTCCCAGACTTTTAGATTACAAAAAATAATTGTACGAATAATAACCAAATCCCACCCACGTGATTCTTGAAAGCCTCTCTTTATTAATCTAGGAATTTTACCATTATCTTGTCCGTTGAATTACGAATCAGTGGTTTTTGTCAAACATGACTTGCTTAAGGGCGGGAATATATTTTCAGAAAATGCCGATGCCTACTACTATAACACTCAACGTAGAAATCATATTCATCAGGTGACAGTATCAACAGCTCATTACCAAAACTTCACATACAATACATGTACATTTTTACAACACTTTGCCAGATGACATTAAACGATTAAATTCGATAGAAAAGTTTAAATCCAAAGTGAAATCGTTACTGCGGCATAACTGTTTCTATACAATTAGAGACTGTAGTGAGCATCACAAAGAAAGCAACATTAATTTTAACAGCAATATCATCATCATCATCTCCCTTTACGGATTAGGCATATTGCCTGTTCCAGCCTCTTTCCATCTCATGCTTGGCCTTCCAATGTTTCTCTTGCCTCTCGGCTTGTAATTCAGGGCTTGCACTGGAAGTCTGTCTTGCGGCATATTTCCAATATGTGTCACTCATTGCTGTCTGCACGTGTGAATTTTTTCACGTACTGCTTCTTTCCGCCCTAGTTCTTCTCTTATTTTTTCACTTTTTATTTGATCTCTTAATGTACCGCCCTCTATTCTTCGGGCGTTATTAGATGTTTTTGCCCCTCAGGCGATTTCCAACCCCTCGGGCCAAAAACATCTAAGTCAGTAATATTACGAAAAGTATATATACCCAAATGTTATATATATATATATATATATATATATATATATATATATATATATATATATATATATATATATACACGTATATATATTACGTAATATTATATATAATATTACGAAAAGTATATATACACAAATGTAATATATATATATATATATATATATATATATATATATATATATATATATATATATATATATGTGGAAGTCCGACGCCTTCTGGGAGCCCCCGGCCGTCCCGGACAATGGGCACACGACTGCGGCTTAAGGCATCCTTTCAGTGCCAGCCCACGTCGAGCTGAAGCACGGCGAAAGCCTGACCAGTGAACCTAGTTGCCGATAAGGCACACCGACCTTGTGAGATGAATATACTTCATATATATATATATATATATATATATATATATATATATATCACGCCATTTATATGCACATTTTCCACAATATGTTTACTATATTGCATTTGTGAGTGGAAGAGCTTTAAACTACTTTGAATCAAGTTTTTCCATAACTCAATATATTTATGTTAAAAAGAGCTTGAAATTTGGCATTTAGTTACGGAAAAACGCCATTTTCTTAAAAACGGCTCCACATTTTCAACGAAAATTTCCTGATTGGAAGAGATTTTACTCTTCTATAAAATCTTTAAATTAATATTTCTTTTATGTTATTAACAAACCGAACAATTGAGAACATTTCGAAAAATGTACTTTGGGCGAGTATAGTTGCAAACGGGCAGCTGGCAAAAGTTTGTGTCAAGTCCGAAAAGCTAGCCCAGACCAAAGAAATTAGAAAACTAACTAGTACGAGAAAGTCTGTGTCATTGTATTGCTACACTAGTTAAAAATTGTTTCATACATCATTGAAGGATTTAAAGTTGAGGGGTAAATCGCAATGAGAAATAAATCTGTGACTAATAACGCTTTAATTCATTGACATGTTCGACAGGTTTGAAAACTTATTTAGTTTTTAATCTGACCGACTTATGCAACCATCCATTCACAAATTCAGTTTCCGGGTACAAAACGTTAGGCATTTCCTCTTCGCTACCTGCATCTATGTTCATCTTGTTAACCATCTAACCAGCACTAATGGATATCAATCCTGACATGTGCGGGAAGTTACCGTTCAAAATCACCTTCATTGCGGATTAGACGACCGAAAATTCAAGACCGCATTGTTGAGGCGATTCTAATATTTTTCGTACCTATACTAGAGTGTACAGGATGCTTCAGTCAACGGATGTCGTTAAATCCTCGACCGTCTCTAGCCCGAGGGAGCGGCGGTCGCAGACCAGCGAGGCGGCCAGGCGCCGCATGTCCAGAGACGCGAGCCGAGGGCGGGCGGCGACGCGGGACGAGACGGCCGCCCCCGCCCCAGCACCCGCCCCCGCACCCGCGGCCGAGCCCCGCCCACCGGCCACGCCCCCGGACTCGCCCCCGGGCTCGCCCCCGACCCTAGCCCCGCCCCCGTCCCCGGTCACGCCCCCATCTTACGCTTGGTACCCCTGGACAGCCAGCCCGCAGGTACGCCCCCTCCCTTGCTCACACCGGGAGCGATAGTACAGTGCATCAACTGATGTCAGTGCAGCGCCTCTGACCGGGGAGGTCCTAGGTTACACTCCCCACGGCGGCAGGATTTTCGACACTAGCTTTCCAGCTAGGTCAATTCAGTCGCTGTCTGGAGGAGAATTCTAGCGGCCGGCTGCTCTGATCGGTAGTTTTCCGTGGTTTCTCCGATCAACACCAGGCGAATGCCGGAGCAGTGTCCTACCAAACGGACCGCGCGCGATCTGTCCTTCCTCTTCCTTGTCCTATCATCTCCCCTTACACACACACACACACACACACACACACACACACACACACACACACACACACACACACACACACACACACACACACACTGGGGCGGTGCCCCGCTGGTGGGAGAGTGCTGGTTAGGGGGAAACCCCACTAGCCGACAGTAGGTCACCGCCAGATCTCGCCATCCAGCGGGGGAGATCACCGCCATCTCTCGCAAAAAAATATGCACTACACAAACGGGACTAATGACCAAAGCAGTTGACGCGCCCGGAAACACGAAAAAATCAATCAATCGATCAATCCCTTGCTCATGGGAAACACATGCTGCGCGGTGGACTCAGAAGCTAGGCATTCCTTGGTGCTGAACTCACAACAGAGCCACACAAGACATCTGGTGCCGGAACTGCATTTCCCCCCTAGGGCCTCTTCCAGCTTCAGGACATGATTCTGACAATCCGCACCGCTTACCCACCATTTCCCATGTTAGAGACACTTATTAACCTTTGCACTAGTCACACTTGCGGGCCCCTCGGTCTGTGGTCAGCAGACCCACAAGGCCTTCCGCGACAACTCACATACATGAGAGACAAGAGACAAACAACCGTGCCCACGGCGGGACTCGAACCCGCGACCATTCAGACCGAGGCGCTGAGTCTGCACACGCTCTAGCTACCTCGGTCATCCATGTCGGCGGTACCGCAACTGCACATACTTTTTCGTTTTGTTGGCAAAAGATACGTATTATATCCTACTACTCACCTAGCATCCATCACTTTAAAAAGTCCTAACAAGCGGAGCGCCTCGACCGAAAACAGTCTGCAGTAGCATTCGTGAAAGGCATTTATTACATATACTAGGAGAAAGCAGTGTCCACTTTTTTGGTGTCAGAATGCCTCTAAAGGAGTTTTTCAGAAAAAAATCGGCACTTTTCCCAGCAGCCCCGTCAATATGTTCTCTATACAGCCTAGTAGTATCCCTATGTGTTTTAAACCACTAAATTGGAATCTTCCATGACCATTCACGATAAGTTTCTCACAAAACTACTAAAAGTACGTCAAAATCAACAGAAAATGTCCACTCCTCTAAAATGTAATCAATAATTATACTTTATATTTGCTTTTATACGCTTTCACAATAGTTTTCACACGTTTCGATGTATTTGCGTCAATTTTTTAGGAAGCAATGAGAATACTATGTAATGCGTACTTAAAAAGCATTTTTCTTAAGTAACCGTCACACAAGGAACGACAATGAAATCGATATCCCGAGATATGACAATTTCAATTTTAAGTAAGGGCCTGCTGTTGGTTAAATGTTTATTCTTTATACTTCGATTCCTTAGGTAATATTAGACCCTTAATACATTATTTAACTATTACTATTAAAAAACAATTAACACACAGTTTTCTTTTCAATGTGCAAACTTTAATACCAACAATTCCAAAAATAGTTATTAAATTAAAAATAATATAAAAAATAAAGAGTCTGTTGCTATAATAATTGTCAAAATTACTTATTTAAAAATGAACTCAATGGCAATGTATCATAACTTTCTCCCTGCCAACTTAGACCTCTGAAACCTTACAAGTTGTACGCAAATTTCATTAACCACTAAAATATCTATAAAAGTTGGAGAAATTAAAATTCTTTAATGTTTCGAATTCAATACTACAAGAAGCTTACAAATCTTTCACTTATAGAAATAACAACATATGACATTTTTGCAATTTAGTCAACACAATGTTGAAGCTTCATTTAAAGTAACCCAAAGATCAGAATAACCGTTTCAAATTCATATGGCATGGGGTTTCATCAGATCGATTCAGGAATAGCAATTTCGGTGTAAATCATCTGAAGGGTTTAGTCGCTAGCGTTGTTCACAAACAGACGCACAGAGACGGATAGGAGGCAGAGACAGACAGGCAGGTAGACCAGCAGACCGATAGAGGGAAGGAGAAACGGACTAATAGACAGATGGACAAACAGAGAGACAGACGGAAAAGCGAACAGTCGGATAGAAAAGTGGACAATCGGACAAACAGACGGACATCCAGACAGGCAGATGTTTAGCCATCAACCAATTTTTCGCCATCAAAGAACCACAAAGGGTGATGTCTCACTACACAACTTGTTAAGGAAGTAATTTACTACAGAAGGGAGCAAGCATTATACACTTTTTAGATATCAAGGAGTCACAAAAGGATTTTTTCTTATCCTCTCTTAACTAAGTAAGAATGAAGATGAGAAGAGAAATTTGAATGTTTGTCATCGAGAGACGTTGGTGCCCACAGGAGCCGGTAGATCCTTCGGCCTCTTCGGACACGCTACGCGCCATCCTGCCGCCGCCGCTCTCCCTTTCGCAGCGCCTGAAGAAACAGGTACGATTCTCTCTCCCTCTTCAGTCGCTGTCTGGAGGAGAATTCTAGCGGCCGGCTGCTCTGATCGGTAGTTTTCCATGGTTTCTCCGATCAACACCAGAGGAATGCCGGAGCAGTACCCTACCAAACGGGCCACGGACCGCGCGCGATCTTTCCTTCGTCTTCCTTGTGCTATCATACACTTACACTAACACGCACTACACTGCCACACATGTCGGGAGACCGGTCGGGAGCTTAGAGCTTGTCCCGGCTGGGGCGGTGCCCCGCTGGTGGGAGAGTCCTGGTTAGGGGGAAAAGCCCACTAGCCGACGGTAGGTCGGCGCCGGACCTCGCCATCCAGCGGGGGAAGATCACCGCCATCTCCCGAGAAAAACATGCACTAAACTAACGGGACTAATGACCAAAGCAGTTGACGCGCCCGGAAACACGAAAAAATCAATCAATCAAAATCTCTCCGTCTTCCTGTCTCTCCTTCTTTTTCATCACTAGGACTCATATTTTAATGACCAAAATATCAGAGAATTACCATTTATGACCTAGAAATTATATAAATATGTGACGTTAAAAATGAAATGTGACTTTTCATAAGTTAATTTCGAAAACTACTTTTTGATATTTTCTTTAACATTAATACAAAATTCACTCTGGAACAAGTTGCCAGTATAGCACTATAGAGTCTTTGAAACTCATCAATACGTTTTCTTCCAAATTATTCTGCCGAAAAACCTCCGTTTATCGCTGCAGCATTATGAATTTCTTTACACTACGTATGTAGTATACCAGAAAGTAAAAAAATTACATAACGTTATTGGTTGAGATTAGGCAGCCAGTCATAGCAATGGTCTATTGGTTTGTATTTGATATCCTCATACTTACCACTTCCTTGACAACTCAGCAAATAATTAATTTAAATTCTTCTCGAAGTACCACACACGGACCACATTCAATAGGCTTCTTAGAGACCTATTTAACTTCCTGAAATAAAAGTTTAATTCTACCGTGAAAGATAATTGAGAACACAGCACGAACATGTTTTAATTAAGATATAATTAAATGAATGACTAGATTGGATTCATAATAAAATGTAACATTTTAACCATTTAAATATTGTGATTGTTATAAATTTTAAGTGAAACGGAATTGCACAGAACTGAACAGCTAGACAACTCACTGCTAAATGTACAATCACATTTCAATTTTAAGTGAACACAGAGTTGCTCATAGTTGAACGACTGCTGATGAAAATACAATTGCATTTTAAGATATCACGGAGCGGCACGGACGCACAGCTGAACGACTGGATGTTGAAATCAATAAATGCATTTAACATTACAAAACAAACGGTGATTCCAGTCAATTTAATATTTTATATAATGACTGTAACTGATTGGTTGATGTTGACCTTTCAGACACTGAATAGGACTTTACAATTTAGGTTGAAACGTCTGCTACAGATATATAGTTAAATTGATTGGAATCATCGTTTTTTGTAATGTTTGATTTATCCAGTGAATTCTGATTTATTTGATTTAAATTATCATTAAATTATATTGAGTTATCATTAAGCGCAGCGCAGTCACTAGACGAATGTACATAATGACATTGTAAGTGAACACACAGCGGTGCAGACGCACATCGCTCGACGACTGACCGCAACAAGTACAAACCCATTTTAAGTGAACACAGAGCGACGAGAATGCACACGGTAGCGCGACAACTAGTAGACTGAGCTCTTCGCTTCCACTACGAGCGGAGTGTTGTAGGGTTTGCGCGGATTTTTGGGTTCAGCCAATCAGAGATAGCTGGAACGGCTATTAGATTATATAAGTTTTAAAAACTTAAATTAATCCCTCAGGGAAACCTGTTATGAACAATGGTTAATTAAAAAGCCTATTTTAGCGAAGCCTTCATCTTGAATTGTAGTAGACAGTCTTGTGGGTATTAGTTCTGATGACATGTGGGCTGAAGGGGTTTGCACCGTTTACAGCTGAGTATTCGAGAATTCCGTGACGTCATAGTGTTGTGAGGGTTTCTCCAAACAGGCGCACATGCAAGACTGCAAGAGTCTTCGTTTGAGTTCCACGAACAGACTCAGCAATAGAATTAAAACCTTGTCGAAACGGATACACAATTGTAAGAGTATTACATGATTGAATAAATTCCTGTTACCCGATGCCCTTATGAGAGCTGAGTAAAATATATGATACTGGGCCGTTGACAGACATATAAAAACTTTAAAGTAATGAACATGTTAAAACTATCCATTGATTAGGACCAGTTTAGGAGGTTGCTCCGACCCTCACTTAAAAATCTAACATTTTAGAAGAGATTTTAATGAAAGCGCTGTCACCAATACTATTGCAATGATACTTTTGTGACAGTTTTCGAAGATGCAGAGAGTTTGCAGAAAATAGATTCTGTGCCATATTTTGATCGATTTTCTGTCAACTACTTGTTCAGTGTCAAGGACTCCCAAAACGTGGATTTTGAGTCCACAACGTGCCACAAATAGACTCTACGATGAAATTTATTACCTATAGAAGCAAGAATTATCCATATTTTTGACAACCGGACCCCAATGTCAAAAAAACGCCAATTTTTGCCGCTTTTCTCTTGTTTTACTTTCTCTTGTACGTAAGTACAAATTAAGGCGAGAAAGTAACAAACGAAACCAGAAGTACCGATCGCCAGACACGCAGTTTTGTGGGCCCTACGTTTTTCGCTTGTGACATGGAAGCAAGCATAGATCTGTCATTGTGCTACCTAATGGCCTAATGGCAGAATTTGTGATAACTGCCGCGGCCGCGCACTGTCAGTAATTACATTAAATTTAATGTAGATTTAATGTACGACTGTACATGCATTTTAATGTGCCTTGTACGTTAAAGGAAGATTAATGTACCTGCATATTAAATTTAATGCTTAAATTAAAATTAAAGTAGATTTAATGTACGGCAGTTAACTTACTTGTCTACATTAAATTTAATGTACATGTACATTAAATTTAATGTATACGTGCATTAAATTTAATTTACATGTGCATTAAATTCAATGTACACGTACATTAAATTTAATGGACAGTACATTAAAGTTACTGTAACTGTACATTCAATTTAATTTACGTGCATGAAAATGACTTTCGTGCACTTTACATCAGAAGCAATGCGCGTGTGGGTGAGCGAGCGCGCGGGCGCGGGCGTGGGCGGTGTGCAGGCGGAGGCGGAGGCGGAGCGGCGCTGGTGGCGGCCGTCGCTGGGCGAAATACCGGCGCGCGTGCGCTCCTTGCTGCGCGCCAAGCAGCAGGCACAGCCCGTCGGCGCGGCGCGCCTCACGGAGCCGCGCCCGTCGCTGCCCAACCCGTACTTCCTGTCGGTGGGCGGGAGCGGGCCCTACCAGCCGCAGAGCGCCGACGGCGCCGCGCGCCGCAAGACGCTGCCGCGCCCGCGCCACTCCATCGTCTCGCAGCTGGGCGACCCATCCCAGGTGCGCGCGCCCCGCCCACGCCAACACCGCTCATCGGGAGCGGTAGCTCAGTGCATCAACTGATGTCACTGCAGCGCCTCTGTCCGGGAGGTCCGAGGTTCCCACTTCTCACGGCGACAGGATTTTCGACACTAGCTTTTCAGTTAGGTCGGCCTCATGTCGCTGCCTGGAGGAGAATTCTAGCGGCCGGCTGCTCTGATCGGTAGTTTCCCGTGGTTTCTCCGATCAACACCAGGCGAATGTCGGAGCAGTACCCTTCCAAACGGGTCACGGACCGCGCGCGATCTGTCCTTCCTCTTCCTTGTCCTATCCTCTCCCCCTTACACACACACACACTAACATGCACTACACTACTACATATTCCGGGAGATCGGTCGGGGGGTTAGAGCTTGTCCCGATTGGGGCGGTGCCCCGCTGGTGGGAGAGTTCTGGTTAGGGGTAAACTCCACTAGCAGACGGTAGGTCGGCGCCGGATCTCGCCATCCAGCAGGGGAAGATCACCGCCAACTCCCGCGAAAAAAAACATGCAATATACTAACGGGACTAATGATCAAAGCAATTGAAGCGCCCGGAAACACGAAAAAATCAATCAATCAATTTCCGTACTTTCTCCGATTAACAAACGGGCCACTAACCGCTTTCCTTCCTCTTCCTTGTCATATCCTCACCCCTTACACACATTTACTCGCACATGCACTTCACTACTACACATGCCGGGAGACCGGTCGGTAGAGCTTGTCCCGGCTAGGACGGTGCCCCGCTGGTGGGAGATACCTGTTTGGGGAAAACCCCGCTAGCCGACAGTAGGTCGCCGCCAGATATCACCACCTAGCGGAGTAAGATTCTGTGTTAAAACAATGCATTACATTTGGAGGATTAATGACGTTAGCAGTTGACGCACCTGGAATCATTAATCATTCAATAAATCAATCAAGCCTTCCTCTTCCGGTGGTGGCAGGATTTTCGACTCTAGCTTCAAAGCTAGCTGTCTGGAGTAGAATTTTAGCGGAAGGCTGCTTTGATCAGTAGTTTTCCGTGGTCCCTCCGATCAACACCAGGCAAGTGCTGGAGTAGTACTCTAACAAACGGGCCACGGACTGCTCGCGATCTTTCTCTCCCTTGTCCTATCCTCACCCCTTACTTACACACACATACACTCGCAAGCACTGCACTACCCCACTTCTCGGGAGACCAGTCGGGAGCGTAGAGCTTGTCTCCACTGGGACGGTGCCCCGTCGTTGGAGATACCTGGTTTTGGAAACCCCTTAAACCTACGTGTAGGTCAGCGCCAAATCTAACCATCAAGCGCGGAAGAACACTACGACCTCACGGGATAGAAAACATGAACGACACTTACAGAACTAATCACCTTGGCAGTTGACACATCCGAAAACATAAAAAAAATAGTCAACGTATCACTCGTGTAAGTCGTTTCTATAGTGTACTGCATCTTGTTTCCGGCTCGTTCCCGGAGGTTCGAGAATGAGGTTTCCTAGAACTTAAGAGTTGCAAAAACTGCAACTTTTAACATATGAGTTTCGGACCAAACCAGTCGCATTGTGGGATACTTTATGGTTCTTTATTGCGAAGAGGTCTTTAGATTTGAATCTTATTTGTGGAGGGTCTTTAAATATGAATATTGGATATGAGTTTTATAAAAAGATGAACGAAAGACGGGTGCACGACCCTAAAGAACAGTACCCACAATTCCACTGCGTAGTCTTTGGACAATCTTAGACACCATGTAAAATTGTAAATAACTAAAACCGTGCCCCTAATTATCATCTTGATACCATTTAATGCTATTTTATTATAACATGTAGTTAATGAGTTAAATAAACATTTCATAAATAAATGTAAATTACCTTCAGAATCTCACATAAATTACATATTTTCTACTTCAGTAACTCGTAAAACACCAAGATGCGTATTATACAACGGAGGGGAATTGTTTGTAACTGTGGGCCAATCCATTTTAAATGGCCCAGAATTTAATAAATTGGTCCCTGGACCATCTCGAAAAAAATCATATTTTTAACATACATTTCCTTATGTGTTTGCTGTTCAAAAACATCTTTGATTTATTTTTATTGTATCTGGTTTACAAATGGCGGCCATTTTTGTTTTACACCCTGCGCCATTTTTCGCGTTTGTAGACATTTACTCCTGTCAAAATTATTCAGCTCTGGATTGTTCTAGCATTCTAGAACAAAAGGCACTGGATTCAGTAAAGTCTGGTCTACAAATCGAAGTATTATTTATCTACCTTCTATGTTATTATTTGAAAAATATGTTGAAGAAAATCTTTGGAACGCGAATGAACCAAGTTCGATTTTCAGAGAGTAATTTCTTTCAGTATACTGTATTATTAATAAACATAAAAGTTGTCTAAAATAGTTTGAATAGTACTGTACTTTAAAACAATCTTATATCTTCACATCTACATTTGCAATTAAAAATATGGTCATTTTGATTCTAAAAGCTGTTTATAAAAGATAACAAATAACTAAATTCAGCATTTTGTTTATTTTTTCGCGTTTAAATTTGCCTCCTATTATTATTTCTGAACGTTTCTTCAGAGATACGGACAGTTGCACACATCAAACTAGTGAAATAGTTATTATTTTCGACAAACATTATTCAATATAAAAAATTGGCGATGCGTAGCTGTGACGTGCGCAATATGTTTATGGCGAGCTGGCTGTGTACCATTGTGTGTACAAGAGTCAATAATGGACCGGTCTACGGTTCGAGGGTTCTGAGGTAAACGAGGGAATGACAGAACTGATGAATCTTTCAGTCAAGCGCGAAAGAGGAACACGCTTCAGCCTGCGAGTATATCGGACTTAACCTCGAAAAATGGATTGAAAAAGTTTATAAACGTATGCGCGATACACATTTTCATGTTTTTTTAAGAAAACATAAATACAACAAAAAGTAATTACTTGACCCTCCACCCATGGTTCTATCCAGCTGCAATTTATGGGTTTCGGCGGCTTTGGTAGCAGAGAATTGCAATCCCCCGCTTGGCGTCCCTGACTTGTGGCGAGAGAGGCAAAGGGAAGCGCAGGCAGGAGACGGGTTGGGGTGTGCGAAGTACCCGGTTCTCGCACCGTTGGGATTAGTCCCAGCGCATTGTGAGTGTCGCTCACTCTCAATCCCGGTCATATTCTGGAAAGCCGGTGGCCCCGAGCGAGCAGGGCGGCCCTACCCAAGCTCAATGGGTGAAACCTCCCGAGAGCGTCGCGTGCTGGGAATCCGTCTGCCAGCCTCACGGTGTCTATGTGCAATCCAGCGGGGTCGGGGGGTCAGGGTCGAGGAAAATCCTTCATCTTTCGAAATTACGGCCACAGTGTGTTCAAGTCCCTTACGTACAAATCCTGGCGGCGAATTGAAATCTTTAACTGCCTGGTTCCGAGAATCCTGGCATCACTCACGTCGTTAGCGCTAAGGTGAGTTCAGTATGTAGACAGACAGAGAGCTACGATCCCCTCGAGAGCAGGTGAAGAGTAATTCTCTTTCCGTTGACTTCTGATTTCTTAAGACGGGCTGGAAGTGACGTAAAATGAATCTATGGAATAATAATAATAATAATAATAATAATAATAAAAATTTATTGCACAATTTCCTCTCAAACAACTCAAATATAACAAATCATATAAGTAAAACAATTTTAGTACATTACTCAGAGCCCTCAGTTGAGCTCGTAAAAGTCCAAACTAAGGTGATTGTTTTCTTTTCCATTGCAGCCGAGGCCTGGAGGCGGAGGCGGGGGCGGGGGCGGTGGTGGAGCCGAGGGCGGGGGCGGGGGCGTGGTCGGAGGGCGGCGCTCGCTGGAGCTGCTGCGCGAGTGGCAGGCGGAGCGCGGCGAGCTGATGCGCCACTCCATGGGGCCTCCCCGCCTTCCCCCGCCCCAACATCGCGCGTCCGCCCCGGCCGCGCCCCCGCCGCTCCACACCGCCGCCGCCACCGCCCCGCCGCCCCGCCTGGCGGCCCCGCCCCCGGCCGCCCCCGCGGACGCCGACGCCATCGCGCCCGCGCTCTCCCCCACGCGCCGCGCCTCCGTGCGCCGCGCCACGCTGCGCCGCCCCTCGCAGCTCGGCGCGTTCGACTTCGGCGCCCTCGACAAGATGGAGGTGGCCGACCCCGACACCACCGCCTCGCGCCGACCGCGGCAGGCCGCCATCAGGTGACCCCAGCGGAATGATCTGGGCTGTCCGGGTGACGCCGCGTCGAAGGTCGCGGCGCGTGGGGCTGAACTGCCCTGAAGAGGACCGCGACATGTCGGTCGAAACGTCGGCACCCCAGCCTTCGACGCGGCGTCCACCCGGACAGCCCAGATCATGACTCTGGCCGCGGAAGCCTAAGATATCATTGACCCCACCGGAAGTATCCGAATGTAACGTAGCAAAGAGAAAAGAGCTCTTTGTGATATCTTTTGTTATTTAAGGTCGCACCAACATCTAGGTCATTAGCGACCACTGTTGGAGTTAACGTTACAGTAATTGAGAAGATGAAATGATATGGTGATGATAACGGTTGAAAAGAGAAACACAAATACAACCATGCCAACCCGCGATCCTTCTGTCCGAGATCGCTACGACACTACTGTCTTTGTGATCTCAGCCACCGTGCCGGCGCTGTTTATGATTGTCACAGAATGCTCCGTCATTGCTATGCGTCTTCAAAAATCTTCACCGAATACATTTCTTGAATATCCTCTTGAACTGCCGATTGAATAACATGTAGTGATTACTGTTGACGGGTCCTTAGTAGATTCGGTTTCTCCAGGGTCGGTCTCTTCTCTTCTCTAAAGGAGAGTTATTGTGATGAAGCCAGAGATTCCGCCTCCCTGACGTTAGACTAATCCTAGCTTCACCGTAGCCATCCGCAGCATAGGCTCAACGTCCGCAAAGCGAAGGAAGTTGGAAATGTGGCACACCTCCAAGACGCTCCTCCAGCGTTGAAGTCTCTGGCATTCGCTGCACAGCGTACAGGAAGTGCGTACACAGGAACTGCGCGGTGTAGGAGTATGGGCATGTAGTATACGTTCTTGCATACTCAGAACATTGACGCGCTGACTGCATGTGCCCAGAAATTGCTTTATACCCTTGTGCACGTGCTCTGAATGTTGCTTGGAGCGTGGCACATTATCCACACACATACTCCAGCGTTGAAGTCTCTGGCACCTATTGCCTCCGCCATCAGAGGAACTACACGGCATTGTAATATGATCCTTTGGCGTCTATTTATGCACGCTCAGAACTTTCACTCCCTGCTTACGCGTGTACACAAACCGCGTGAAAAAAAGCCTCGACATGTGGCGCACATTTCTACATGTTATGACTCGCTGTCTCTTTCATTACAGGTCCTGTGTGGCGTGGGTGCATGTGCTGAACGGAGAGTTGGGCGTGTGGATAGCCCTGCACTCGTGCCTCTTTGCCCAGGCGGGCTTGGCAGGTGCCATCTTGTTGTTAATATTCTTCTCAGTCATCGCATCGTACGCCCTGCACATGTCGGTGAGAACTACCTTGGCTGAAATATAAAACTGAACTGTCGAGTATCTTTTCTCAATTACTAAGTTCATAAAAAGTAGTTGTAAAGAAGTCTTAAGAACTACAAAAGTGTTTAGTTGCGTTTAAACAAGTAACCTTATAACCAGATTTGTCCCAAAAGAAGTTGACCCGAAGGTTTCACAGCTAGGAGGAGGTTTGGAGAGGGATTTCTGAAAACGGGCGTGGCATTATCTGCGTAACTTTTCTTGAACGATGGCCTACCTTTCCCCTCCCTGGTACAATAAATAGATGAAGGTAACAGGTAACAGCGAGCACTGATGACATTCCAAACACATATTCATTCGCGAAAAGATACTATTTGCTTTGAAGACGAAAATAAAAAATCGAAAGAAATGGCAGAGAGAGGTCCGAATCCTTTGTAGAAGACACCTCGAACTCCTGAGAAAGTTATGGCAACTTATAATAGCGGCGAACGTAAAATTAATGAGAAAGTTAAAGAGACTTTTTATAAGCTAAGTAACTATTTTTAGATATTTTCTTCAACTTTTCACAGATTTCTGAGTGAAAGATTGATTTATAGTATTTTAAACCTTTAAAGTCTTGATATTTGCTATTTAAACCACCAAGTTAAAAAGAAGATATTCAAAACAAGACTCGTCATTTCAGTCAAAGAAGTCGGAATGCTTCCCCGGCCAAGAAATTAACTAGCCCTGCATTACATTGAAATTTAGGTTTCACTTTGACTTTTCAGAAATTGACATACCATAAAATCTCTAATAGCCGATTTTGTAACTAATAGCCTACCCTATTCCCATTTTTCCAAACCAATGGCCCAGAAAAGTTGCGTCAGGGAAGCTGGTGAACAGCTACAGTTGACTCCCACCCCTTGTGAAGAACTTACATCAAATGAACCGCTACCAAGTGGTTTCGACACACTTCGACATGAACTGTTTAGCGAACCTAACTTGAATAGCGTACGCGATTAAATGTTGCCTGAAAATCGAAGAAACTCTCGAATGAAATTCTTGGCATGATTCGAAAAACTTAGAGAGATCGGGCCAGTAAATTGTGTTTTTGAACGGCACGCGTTATTTCGAGAAAAAAGAAGTTGTTAAAGGCAATAACCGCACAGATGCTTCACAAGTAGTTTGAGCGAGATGTACAGATAGTGAGTTTCAATTTGTATATAGATGACTTTAAGTGACTGGGAAGATAATCGTCAGGTCAGCCATAGCCAATTCCTTGAAGTCCCAATAAGGCAATTCGCCGTACTACATCGCTTTCTTTATAGGGGAGTACTTTGCTTGTCACAATGAGCTAGCGCTTGCCCATCCACCATGTATTATAGATGTCGCTTTTCCTACTTTTTTCTCTCCCCACCCTGAAGTATGCACTGAAATGACATTGTCAGTGGAGCAGGCCGCGGTGAACTGAACAGAATTCCTGTTGTCGCGTTCCAGACGGCCTCCTAAAACTTCTAGACAGCCATAAGCAATCGTTTTTGCATTCTCGCATACTATTAACTGGGATAAGAAAAGTGTTAATAACTGTTCATCAAAGACATCTTTAAATAATCTTTAAAGATGAAAATTTTGTTTAATTTATATTATGGATATTACGAAGTCGGCTTCTAAAAATGGCCAAGATCCAATCTTCGTTCAACTCACTAAATTTCCGAAAACTGCAAAAGTTACAAATAATGCGAGAAGGTATGTGCCGTTGTAGATTTCTAGTTTCTCAATAAATTAGTGCAACTACTTTTGGGATAAATCTTTTATATGAATCAATACTTCCGTAGTGTTTTGAGAGTTCAAATGTCAAAAAATGTTATGAACTTGTGTCTTCTGTTCTACTCAAAGACATTGCAATGCTCAACAGTATTCGAAGCCTTTTACGGAAAGCATCACAGGCTTTACAAAGCATTACACTTTTACGGAGCATCACAAGGAAAGTAACATTACTTTTAACAGTGATATTGAATGTATTATTTACCAGTGGACTGTATAATTCTAAACAATATGTAACAAGTATTGTATCGCAGCTTCTGAGTCAATGACCCTCATCTGGATCAGGTTTTTCGTCCAGTTTCCCTGATCCATTGAGAAAATGCTGAGATGGCCCCTTGTTTTGCTTCTGAACATAAATGTAACTTTATCATCTGTGCACGTCTTCTAGAATTCAGTAGGAAATACAGTTATTCAAATTATCGTTTCCATGTTGTTGCGGCAGGAAGTATTATTCCTTGACGAAGGACATCGTGAAAAAGAGCCCAAAATTAATTGCTTATTTATCCTTGAAAATAGATTTTATTACATGGGAGCGGTTTTTTTTATTCAAAATTCAAGTAGTATATGACTTAGTGTAGGGATTACAGAATTTTGAAAATGTGCACAGAATTCACTTCTCCCCATAGCACGTCATACGCAGTTTTAACTGTTTTTTGACGTTAAATAAATAAATAAATAAATAAATAAATAAATAAATAAATAAATAAATAAATAAATAAATAAATAAATAAATAAATAAATAAATAAATAAATAAATAAATAAATAAATAAATAAATAAATAAATAAATAAATAAATAAATAAATAGATAAATAAATAAGTAAATAAATAAATAGATAAATAAATAAATAAATAAATAAATAAATAAATAAATAAATAAATAAATAAATAACTAAATAAATAAATAAATAAATAAATAAATAAATAAATAAATAAATAAATAAATAAATAAATAAATAAATAAATAAATAAATAAATAAATAAATAAATAAATAAATAAATAAAATATGAATGTAGTCCTCGCCTTATTGGTCGGAGCCAGCTGCAGAACGAGCAGGTGATCCGCACGCGCGTGAAGGCGCCGTGGCTGGGCCTGCCGCGCGCCGTGGAGTTCGCGTGGGGGTACGGCCCGGCCCCCCTCCGCGTCAGCGCCACCGTCTTCAAGTAAGCGCCACATCATGAAGCACGCTGCTCCGAGGGCGATGAAAGGCTTCAGCTGCAAAAAGGGCTCGGGGCAATGATTCAGGATGCACCTGCAATAATAGTAATAGCGAGCTGAACTCATGCGATCAATTCGCACAAAAATGTCACTGCAGTGGCTCTGACCGAAGGTCCTAGGATTCGAGTCCCGACGGTCGCAGGATTTTCGATACTAACTTCAGAGCTAGGTCGAATTCAACCGCTGTCTAGAGGAGAATTCTAGCGGCCGGCTGTTCTAATCGGTAGTTTTTCGTTGTTTCTCCGATCAACACCAGGCGAATGCCAGAGGAGTATCCTAACAAACGGGCCACGGACCGCGCGCGATCTTTCCTTCCTCTTCCTTGTCCTACCCTCAGCCTTTCTTAAAACCACACTTACGTTACACTATCACACATGTCGGGAGACCAGTAGTGAGCTTAGGGCTTGTCGCGTGAAGGGTCCGTGCGGGACGGTGCCCTGCTGGTGGGAGGTTCCTAGTTTGGGAAAATCCCCGCAAGCCGACGGAGATCGACACCAGATCTCATCCCAGCGGGGGAAGATCACTGTCATCTCACACGATAAAAACACTTACGGGGCGAACTACCTTGGCAGTTGACACGCCCAGAATCACTAATCACTCAATATCACGCGTTATTCGCTAACCGTTATTCGCTATTCAGAAAACCGATAACTCTTAAAATATTGTTTCGTGTCATTCGGTATTACCTATCAAAAAGTAATGAAATGAGGGATGTTTATAAATTTAGGAGCTACATTGTGAACACAAAGTTAAACCTGTTTCTCAAAATGTAATCGATATATTTTATATTTACCAAGATCTGTACAGGTATGGTGTAGTGAACTATGTCAAATTCGACTGTCCACCACTTAAAAAATAATTAATACTCGTATACACAAATAATTAAAATAACTCATTGTTTTGAAAAGGGCCATATGAACCAGATGATAGGTGAGAATTGCGTTTAGTGCATTCACTCACTAATCTTTGCATTTAAAAATACGTACTATTTTCTCTTCTCTATCTGTAACTTGACGTTTCCTTGCTGTCTCTATAAGTCGTAATGTCTTCATTCATTATGTTAAATATAACTCGCAAAATGAAGTAATGAACAAATGGAGGGAGAAAATCTTCTTTTTTAATTTGTTGCTTCATTGTTAATGCAACGCGTCTCTTAACCCTTGTTGGGCGTTGAGCTCTTTCTTCTGGAGTAATCCTCCGTTCCTGAGTAATTACTATACTGAATTACTATATTTGTCAAATCTCGTCACGTCGCAGTCAGTCGGTGCCTTTTATCCCTTCGGCCAGGTGCTCGACGCCGTTAGATCCCGGGGTCCTGGCTGGTCACCCAACTAGGAACCGCAAGTCTCGAATTCGCTTAACCTTCGTAACTTCACGGAGCGGAGTAAACGATTTCGGCTCGCGCCGCCGGCTCGTTAATTCTATCAAAATGTTATTAAAATTCAGTGTTATGCTATTAATAGAGTTGGGCAAAAGACATTAAATTTTTAATTTAAATACTTCGCCAAAATACTTCGTAAATAAGTATTTAAAAACATACTAAAAATACATTAGGTTTTGAATAACTAAATTCATACGTATTTAAAATACTTCAAATACAGTAAATTCAATATTTTTTTCTCGTATACATGCGTATATACTGGAGTAATATACGTAGTATAGAGCAAGTTATGTAATGCTGCGAAAAATCGATTTCGAGATTTCAACGGACATACACGTTTTGGGATCCCCTGATACCCAAAAAGTGTTTTTTTTTTTTCAAAACATCCGTCCGTCTGTCCATCTGCCTCCCTGCCCGTCCGTCTGTAAACACTACTAGCACCTAAACCATACGTAGGAGTTTTTCAAAATTGAAGAAACCCCTGTCAATTCGGCTCTAGTAGAAGCTTTGAAATTTTGAAAAACATTCTTTACAATTTGGGGTATTTTACATGAAGCCCCCCGGACATTTTCAAAATTTTCTCAAAAACGGCTCCAAATTTTTTCTTTAAATTTCTTGTAAGAATAGAGTAAAATACACTCATGAAGGTGGCATAGGTCCTATTTCCACGGTTAACTCTGAATTTTCGAAAATTTCAAATGTTTGAATTTTTCGGTGTTTTTCTTCAACGACAAAATTTACAGATTTTTCCCTCAAATAAAATTTGTTGTCCATTTATAAGGATCATAAGGATCATGAAGATTTTTTTGAAAATTTCGTGCAATAGTGCGTGCAAGATTTGCAATTTTAAAATTTAACAAAAACATGATTTTGTCAAAAATGGCTACAAATTTTTTCTTTAAATTTTTGGTAGGGTTGGTGCCAAAACAACCCTATTCGATGAAATAAACGCCATAAAGCTCTATTCTTTTGTTTTTTCAAAAACTACAAAATTGTAATTTATTTGACTTGTCTCTCCCGTCGGTGATATTTACATTAGAGACAATATCTTGACATTATTATATTTATGATAATAAGGTTTCAAATAATTTCAAATAAAGTTTCTTGAAAACTGAAGTTTTCTCTAAAAATGAGCTAAAATTCCGAATTTTCAAAAACGCTCAAACGCAATTTTCTCAAAAATAGCTCCAATTTTTTTCTTCAAATTGTTCCAGTGGATATTGCTAATTGCACTGTTTAATATGCCGTAAAGTTCATTTTTGTGTATTCTTTTGTTTTTTCAAAACTTACACAAATGAAGTTTTTTTAAAATATCTCTCACACTGTTCAAATGCACAATTCCATCGATTTGTATACATGATTACATTTGTGAGTGGAAGTCCTTCAAATGACTTTAAATGAAATTTTTCGGAAACACAAAAGACTGCTGTGAAAGAGCTTCAAATAATCAGTAATTGTCATTTACAATAAATAACTAATTGTCATTCATATATATCTGAACAATAACTTCTGAACATTTCTGAACAATTAGGAAGCATTTGTAAGTTAAATACATGTACTTTTACAGACGTTGGCATAATGTCGAACTAGAAGTTCGACAGTTCGTCAGTTCTAGAACACTGAATATTTTCTGTAACAGGATCGAAAAACTAAATCATGAAATCAAAATAATTTGCGAAACAGTTTTTAATTCAACGTAATGATATTAATCCAGTAATATCTCCAAGAACTGTAATCATTTCCATTCTGTCATAATTATCTAGTTTGTAAAGATTTTAATGTATTCTTCAGGTATCTGACGTATGGGATGATCGTGGTACTTGGCCTGACAATCATCACAAGTTACGTCGTCGTTTTGTCATCTTACACTGAGGAAGTGAGTGCATCCATTATATTTTTTTTACGTTCTGGAAAAAATACTTCACTGCAAAGTAACAAATTGATGCCGGACAACGATTACATTGCAGTTTTCACATTTTATTTGTAATTTAAAATATATGTCTTTAGAATTAGAATTCCAAGACAATGACCTGGCGAAAGCTATTCAAACTGCGCGCCCAGAAATAATCAATAAATCATATTTTAATGAACGCACATTTTAACTACAAAACACTCTTAGCATGTGCAAAGAATGATATTAAGAATACAAAATACAGGGAACTATCATTTACCGTATGTGGCTATGTAAAGCTGAAGACGTTATAAATTCATACTCAATATATGTAACAAATAATTCGAAGATCCCACGAATTTGTGAATTTCCTTAAGGCTTGCTTCATGTGGTTCATAGATAACACGCTGCCTACGTAATTATAATTTACAACAAAAATTAATTTTATGTAGATTTAATACATTGAGCAAACAGTATACATAAAACACTTTATGATCTTAAAGATTTCTTGTGTGCGGCAAGCGATGATTCTTCACTCGACTATTTCAACAAAACGAGAAGCAAATCCCAACATGCAAGGAGTAACGAGCAACGTTCGGCCCCGTTGGCAGACACCGCTATGGTGAGGCTCGAAAGCTGGTTTGAATTTCGCACGAGGAAGTAACATTTAAACTCAATTTTCTCGAATTTTTTGACAATCCGGGGTATTTTTTGTTACGGGAGAATTCGAAAACATATATAGAGACACTTCAGGAGGAAAAAAAACGTGCCAGCGTGTTTCTCATAATATTAGAAGTAAAGAAATTTTCTTGTAATACTGTTGTGGATTCGGGACGCCATTTGCAAACAATGTTTGTACAGCAATTCTGACGGCCGGCTGGCGAGATCAGTCGCAACCACGGGGCCGGTCGATACAGAGCTGTCGTAATATGCTATTGTAAATTTTTTTCTAAGTGAAAAAATATTTTTCCTTCAGGAATGGAAAAAAAATCCTCTGCATTTCGGCATTCTGAACGTTATAGTACAAGAAAAATAGTGCACAAACTGCTGAGCAGTTATGAAACTTTTCTTCGCAAAATAACTCACAAAGAACTTTTCGAATCGTTCGAGTTCGAAACATTTGAACTTTCGAAGTTGTCTTAGCAAGAAACATTTGTTCGTGTGATTGAAGTGAAGATGTTGGCGTGTTTTCTAACATGTAAAAAGACTCACCATGTATAAATGTTTTTTTTATTGATGGCGACTTATACTCCAATTTAAACATAACTGCACCTGGAAAATGAGAGGAACACTGTCATCCAATTGGGACCTTCGCTAGGCCTTAAATTTTTGGTATTGGAGCTCCCGATTGGACAATAATGTCCCCCTCTTCTTCCAACTCGAGACCTTGAAGTGCACCTATGTTTAAATGGGAGTATTAAAATCATACAAAAATGACACATTTGCTTAGCGCATTGTACAGGGAATAACAATCGTTTAGAGGAAGAATAGGCCAACAAACGCGACGTGCGTGCCTAGCTGTGGGAGCTGTTCCTGGCGCCGGTTGACCGGCGCTTGTACGTGCTGCTGCCGGTGCCGTTCCTGCTGCTGGGCAGCTGGGTGCCCAACCTGCGCTACATGTGGCCCGTGTCGCTGGCGGCGGACGTGGCGGTGTCGGCCGGCTGCCTGCTGCTGGTGTTCGACGTGTCGCAGCGCGAGGCCGGCGAGGGCGCCCCGGGCAGGAAGATCATCCCGGGCGGCTCTTTC
The DNA here is from genome assembly GCA_011170035.1 of Teleogryllus occipitalis. Lineage (NCBI taxonomy): Eukaryota > Metazoa > Arthropoda > Insecta > Orthoptera > Gryllidae > Teleogryllus > Teleogryllus occipitalis. The sequence continues at coordinate 72,568 of BLKR01005509.1, forward strand.
GACCTGCTCTTCTTCGCGGCCAGCGAGCTCGTCGCGCTCTCCTTCCTCCTTGTGGTGATGCCACTGCCATATCCCCTCGCACACACACGCAGTATGCCGCTCACAGCAGTCTCTTAAGAAAATGCATTCCAGGTAGCTTCGGCTACATCGTAAACGAGAGCAATCTTCATTAGTCGTTTCCAATCAATGAGCGATACATAGTGTGATTTTTTGCGAATAAAAACATTCATAAAGTTAGACGAAACCATTAAAATAAATGTTTGAAAGATAAGATTCATATACCAATAAATGATAAAATAACCATTAGGTCGTTAAATGGATGAATTGGTAAGTGAGCCGCTAAGTAAGAGAGCGGGTGAGCGGACCGACGGTGAGCAGGTGGGTGAGTGAGCGGATGAGAGGGTGGGCGAACGGGGTTTTAACACCAGATTTCTGAGACCGGGCGGGCGAACGGGCGGGTGAATGGTCGGGCAAATGGGTAAGAGATCCAGTGAGCAGTCAGGTCAGCGGGCGGGTAAGCGAGCAAACGAATGGGCGTGCGAGCGGTCGGGTTAGCGGATGGGTGAACGGGCGGGTAGGCGGGCGGGTGAGGGAGTGGATGGGCGGTCGGGTGAATGGCCAGGCCAGGGGACTTGGGAGCGGTGGGCAAGCGAGTTGGTGGGTGGACGGGTGAGCGGGCATTTGTGTAGGCAGGTCTGGGGACTATCGAGCGGGCGGGCGGGTAAGCGAGTGGGTGAGCGGAAAGGTGAGCGATTGGGTGAACTTGGCAGGTTAGTGGCGGTTGAATGGGCAGGCCATAGGACTAGCGAGCGTGCGGGCAAGCGACTGGCCGGGGGAGGGGACCGATTGAGCGGGCGGGTTAGCGGGCAGATCAGGAGACTAGTGAGCGGGCGGATGAGCGCTGCCTCTTGCTGTAGGTGATGGTTGTGGAGAAGCACATGGATCAACCGGCTCGCATGTTGGGGCTGAGAGGCTGCCTCAACCTCAGCTTGTTCTACACCTTTGTGCTGCAACTAATCGTCAGCACCTCCATCTACATCAAGTTCGGAGAAAATCTCTCCATCCATTTCATCATTGGGCTTTCACGTAGTTTGTAAGTAACAGCGTGGTCTTTCAGGCAATATCAAATCCCCCGCCCGTATATTCAAGATTTCTAGTTCACATAATGTCTTGTCTTGTCTTGTGAATATTAAAATGGCCCAGACAGAACTTTTTCAACTTAGATGTTTTAAAAATAGATGTTTTAGGCCAAAGCGGATGAAATCGGAAGAGTATACAGAACGAAATAACTATTTCTGATGGAGGAAGGGATCTTGTTCAGGTTCCTTCCTTTGGGAGGGGGGCAAGGGGGAGATGGAAGGAACGAACGTGGGGAAGCGAGTCCACGGATAGGAACGGAGTGGATCGTGGTGGGGAAATAAATAAAATCCCTTCCATTTCACGCTATTGACAGAAGCCATGATGCTGCGCGTGCGCAGGTTGCTGGACGTGGTGAAGGGCGTGTTCCTGGTGGGCGCGCTGCTGGCCGCGCCCATCTACGTGTACTCGCTCAACGACCTCATCTGCGACATGCACTACGCCCTGCTGCGGGACTGCTCGGAGCGCCAGAAGTGCTGCTGCGAGTACGCCGTTCGGTTCGCCCTCGTCATCGTCTGCGGTGAGCGCGCGGGTGGAGGATTGGCTTCATCGGCTGAATGATATGGTCATTGGTCCCGTAAGAGTAGTGATATTTTTTCAGTACTGGTCGGTACTGAAAACGTCGGGTCTAGTACTCCCCCACTGGATTCAGAGATTCTGTGTCGACCTACTCGTCGATTGGTTAGTTGGTTAGTCATTCCGGGCGCGTCAACAACTTAGGTCATTAGTCCAGTAAGTGTAGTGCATGTTTTTCATCAGGAGATGGCGGTGATATTCCCCCGCTGGATGGCGAGATCCGGCGCTGACCTACCATCTACTAACGGGGATTCCCCCTAACCAAGACTCTCCCACCAGCGGGGCACTGCCCCAGCCGGGACAACCTCTAAGCTCCCGACCGGTCTCCCGGAATATGTAGAAGTCTAGTTCATGTTAGTGTGTGTGTGTAAGGGGAGAGGATAGGACAAGGAAGAGGAAGGAAAGATCGCGCGCGGTCCGTGGCGCGTTTGTTAGGGTACTTCTCTGACATTCGCCTGGTGTTGATCGGAGAAACCACGAAAAACTACCGATCAGAGCAGTCGGCCACTAGAGTTCTCCTCCAGGCAGCAACCACTATTGCTGTTAACCTTATGGTAGCTGTGAAGATGAAATGATGATAATAAGGGGTGAAAGGACTAACACAAATACAACCATGCCCGAGGCGGGACTCGAACCCGCGAACCTTTGGGCCGACATCACTGCAAACCTTTGGGATGACACTACTGCCTTAGCGATCAGGTCCACCGGATCGGATTCAGTTGGTTTTGCTCCACAGACATATAGCAACACTGTAAGGGCGAGGACGATGACATCGCGTTACATACCTTCTCGACCACCATACAAAATATCATAATTGTCACGAAATTGTCACGAAGCTCTTCTATTTGTTGTCTCACCTTACTTACTACACTAGTGATCAATTCTGCAGCCTCTTTAGAAAACAAGAGAAATTGATGGGATGACAGAATTGTATGGGACGACAGTACCTTGATGATGGCATAGGATTTTGCCATATTATTCTTTTAAAGTCATCTGTTTCACAATGAAAAACAACAAAAGCCTTCATCCGTAGTATTTTCCTCGAAAAACTTCCGCTTATATCTGTTCTGCTTTGAACCATCGCATCCCTATTTCACGATCATGTGAAAGGCGGTGCTGTCAGACACATAAAATTTATCTCTAACCTCTGAAATCTGGCGCAGGCAACTGACCGTATGATCAATGAGGAACTGCAGAAATATTTCAGCTGATATTTCCGTTACTTTCCTCCCTCGGGGATAACACAGCATCTTAGACTCTTAAACTCTGTGGTACGGTGCATAAAATTTGCAGTTGATACTTTCAACCTGCAACCAAATTCGTCGGTATTGTCGAGTCGAAAGATTTACATCCACCATTAATGCGAGAGCCCGATCCGGCGACAGTGACGCCTGGCTTTCAAATGAGCACTTTCTAGTCTTTAATTGTCGTACCACTTTTCGGCGAAGCAATTATAAGTTCTTTAACGATTGATGCTGAATCTCTTTTACCTTCTTTCCTTAATTTCATTTCTGCGGCCAAATTGATCTCCTCAATGCTTGATTGTACGATGTGTTGCACTTTCGTTTTTTTTGCTCTATGTCCACATGCACTGAAAGATTTTGTTCATCGACCAGGTACGGACAGCATGTCCAGTTTCGATGTACTCGGGACAGATTGTAGTGAAAATGAGATATTTTCATTCAGCCAAGGCGAATAAGTGTCCTGAAATCTGTGTCGATGCCTTCCTACCCCCTCACATTTGGTATTAACTTTGTGGCAATAATTCCTAATCGTCTGTTTAATGTTCTTTAAGGTTCTTTCCGAATATTCATTTTCTTGAACAACATGCGCCGAAAATAGTTTCAAACTTCGAATCCTTCGAGTCCTTGATCCATATCTCAAAAAGAGTATTCCAAGAAAATGAAATCACCATTCTGTTAAGAGTAAATAAAAAATTACTTCACAAGTTTGCGCAAAATTTGTTTGATTACTTGCATGCACGAAGATGCCAGCTCTAATATAAACACAATCCCGAAGTGGAATTAGGTGAAATACAATGTTAAAATCTTAGTCTAAATTCAAAAACCTTCGTCACTACGAATGATTTCACCTTTCCAGTATTTTCTGTGAGTAGATATAATGGATAACACTAGCAAGGAAAATGTGTGTACTTTACTATCGAATAATACATAAAATCAATCAATGAAATTAAACTTTGATGGTTGGTTACCTAATTGTATAAAACAGACCCTTATTTACAAAATGTTTTCTAAATTCTGAAAAAAAATTCACGAAATTAAAAATTATATATTTTTTCTTCAAAACCATTCATGTAAAAACTGGATACATTTATTCATTTAAACATAGTTGCTAAGTATTCACTAAAAAATTCCAATAAATCACACAGGTAGTTTGTGAGAAAAAATGCATTCAAAATTTTAATTTCTTTAAAAAATTATTACTCTGTTTTCAAAATTTTTCAAATTTAATTTTAAAAAATGACGTAATGGTTCATTATATTCCTTCAATACTCGTACTAAATTTCATTAGCCTGAAATTAGTTTAGGAGAAAAAATATTTTTCAGCTGTGAGCATTTTTGCCTACACATCCCCTTAAGAGTGAAGTAATATATTCCTGATTCGCGAAGAATCCTTCTTCAACTAATTGGCACCGGTTGCAATGTGGCAGCTGCGCAGGCGCTTGTGATCCCGACGTACGGGAAGGAGTACGACGCAATGCCATTTATAATTCTGGGATACAAAAGAAAAATTGTTATGATATTCCCGCCTGTTAAGCGTAAAGTCATAATATATTTCTGTTTCATGAAGAATCCTCATTCAATTAATGGGGCACTGGTAGCAATTCTTGTAGCTGCGCTGGCGCTGGTGATCCCGGCGTACGGGAAGGAGAACGGCATACGCTCATTTACAATGCCGCCCCACCCTCAAAACAATAGAATATTAAGAGTAAAGTCGTAATATATTCCCGATTCGCGAAGAATCCTCATCCAATTGATCGGGTAACGACTGCACTGTTGCAGCTGGGCTGGCGCTGGTGATCCCGGCGTTCGGGAAGGAGAACGGCATAAGCTCATTTACAATGCCACCCCACCCTCAAAAGAAAAAATTATTAAGAGTAAAGTCGTAATATATTCCCGATTCGTGAAGAACCCTTATCCAATTGATCGGGTAACGATTGCACTGTTGCAGCTGGGCTGGCGCTGGTGATCCCGGCGTACGGGAAGGAGAACGGCATAAGCTCATTTACAATGCCACCCCACCCTCAAAAGAAAAAATTATTAAGAGTAAAGTCGTAATATATTCCCGATTCGCGAAGTATCCTTATCCAATTGATCGGGTAACGATTGCACTGTTGCAGCTGGGCTGGCGCTGGTGATCCCGGCGTACGGGAAGGAGAACAGCATAAGGTCATTTATAATGCCGGATCCTCCCCCAAATTGTTAAGAGTAAAGTCGTAATATATTCCCGATTCGCGAAGAACCCTTATCTAATGAATCGGTATAATAACGATTGCACTGTTGCAGCTAGGCTGGCGCTGGTGATCCCGGCGTACGGGAAGGAGAACAGCATAAGGTCATTTATAATGCCGGATCCTCCCCCAAATTGTTAAGAGTAAAGTCGTAATATATTCCCGATTCGCGAAGAACCCTTATCTAATGAATCGGTATAATAACGATTGCACTGTTGCAGCTTGGCTGGCGCTGGTGATCCCGGCGTACGGGAAGGAGAACAGCATAAGATCATTTATAATGCCGGACCCTCCCCCAAATTGTTAAGAGTAAAGTCGTAATATATTCCCGATTCGCGAAGAACCCTTATCTAATGAATCGGTATAATAACGATTGCACTGTTGCAGCTAGGCTGGCGCTGGGGATCCCGGCGTACGGGAAGGAGAACAGCATAAGATCATTTATAATGCCGGACCCTCCCCCAAATTGTTAAGAGTAAAGTCGTAATATATTCCCGATTCGCGAAGAACCCTTATCTAATGAATCGGTATAATAACGATTGCACTGTTGCAGCTAGGCTGGCGCTGGTGATCCCGGCGTACGGGAAGGAGAACAGCATAAGATCATTTATAATGCCGGACCCTCCCCCAAATTGTTAAGAGTAAAGTCGTAATATATTCCCGATTCGCGAAGAACCCTTATCTAATGAATCGGTATAATAACGATTGCACTGTTGCAGCTAGGCTGGCGCTGGTGATCCCGGCGTACGGGAAGGAGAACAGCATAAGATCATTTATAATGCCGGACCCTCCCCCAAATTGTTAAGAGTAAAGTCGTAATATATTCCCGATTCGCGATGAACCCTTATCTAATGAATCGGTATAATAACGATTGCACTGTTGCAGCT
>BLKR01005510.1:0-44751 GCA_011170035.1 Teleogryllus occipitalis
CCCATGTTTTGTAGATCCATGTTACCGAAGAAAGCAATGACGGCAAAACGTCTGTCTGACCGTCCGTTGTTCAGCCGATTTACTCCAAAATTGATATTCCTCAATCGATTTAGCTGATCTCTCAGCCTCTTGAAATTTGACATCGATATTTTAATTTTAATCGTTTTTTATTAAATGTTGTTGTTGGATAGTATGAAGATTGTTGAGAATGGTGTAGGTCTCATGTTCGTCGAAATCCCTGATTTTTCGAAAATTGCAAAACTTATTAAAGATATTAAACATATAAAATATTAAAGGTAGATATTTTTCTCTTAATAATATCGGGTTCTTAAAGATAGATTTTCAAATAAGGTCATATACAATTTTTCGAAACAATTTTTCGCGTAATTTTGCGTCCAAATTTTAGTGAGAATGTACGTGCAATTTTGGCAGAATGTACGTGGCAACTTGTTTTATTTCAAATCTTCTGTACTAATGTTTCAGTACAATGGAAATTTATTAATCAATATTTACTTGGTATCAATAATGAATACTTATTGCCATATGAACGAATAAAATGTTTGCTAGTTACAGATATTCCAGAATTCAAGAAGGACATACTATCCTGAGCTGAGCAAGACGAACTCACATGCTTGGAACAACAAAGTTACTGGACATTTATAAAACTGTTGTTAATGTTCAATGATTAAAATAATTAATATAATATAGATGTTGTTGAGTTTCGTTTAAATTAAAACGAGACGAAAGCCCGCGACATCTTCCATTAACAAAACCCAAAACTAAATAGACTGTATAATTCTAAAGAATATGTAACAAGTATTGTATCTCAGCTTCTGGGTCAATGACCCCCATCTCGATCAGGTTTTTCGTCCAGTTTCCCTGATCCATTGAGCAAATGCTGAGATGGCCCCTTGTGTTGCTTCTGGATATAAATGTAACTTCATTTTCTGTGCACGTCTTCTAGAATTCAGTGGGAAATACATTTATTCAAATTATCGTTTCCATTTTGTCGCGGCAGGAAGTATTATTCCGAAGGACAACATGGATAAGAGCCCAAAATTTATTGCTTCTTAATCCTTGAAAATAGATTTTATTACATGGGAGCTTTTTTCAAGTAGTATATGACTTACTGTAGGGATCACAGAATTTTGAAAATGTGCACACAATTCACTTTTTCCCATAGCACGACATACGCAGTTTTTACTGTTTTTTTGACGTAAAATAAATAAAAAATAAAATAAATAAATGCAAAATCCCAGCACGCTTTGGCGCGTCGACCTGCGAGACGCCGGAGCCGCCGGCCGAGGGGCAGGCGCCGTGCACGCGGAACAGGTTGACGATGTGGTGCGAGCGGTGCAGCTGGCGCAGCGCGTTGAGCTGCGCCGCGCGCTCCGCGGCCTCTTGCGCCGCCTCCGTGAACTGCGGCGGCGGCCGCGGCTTGGGCTTCGTCTCCTCCGGCGCGCGCTTCTTCGGCGTCTTGGGCTCCGGCAGCGGCGCCGACCCCGGCGACAGCAGGAACACGCCCACCGCCACGGGCGGGGTCACGGGCGGCGCCGCGGCGCTGCAGGGCGCAGCCACAGAACTAGGCTTGCCAACCGTACCGTATTTGGGGCGAGGGTTCTTCATTGCCGAGTAATACCAAAGTAGAAAGCAGATCAACAGCAGTAGAAATGACCTTCTTACATGGAATAGTGGGCAAAACATGAAGATATAGAATAAGAATGTAATACCATCAGAAATTAACTCAATGTGACGTCGCTTATTAAAACCGTAGTGAATAATGCATTAAAATGGTTCGGACACGCCAAAACGAGATTTTCTCTCCAACTCGTAGAGTAGCCATGAGTTTTACGTTAGTTAGGTTCATTTCAGTTCATGCCTAATTTCACGTGGCGAGACTCGGGCCATCAGGTCAGCAAATTTCACTACTCACCTTCAGTGGGGAAAGAAGTGGCACTCGAGCAACGAAACAGGCGATTTTAATTTAGCTCAGAAGCTTCTTTTAGGGTTGAGAATCTTTTACACGCAGTAAATCTACAACATGGATCAGCCGACATTATTTCTCCTCCAAAAAAAGCACGAAGGATTGTTTCGCTCTTAAAAATTCACGGCTTTGATCGCGTTTCAACCCGCAACTTGGATGCAACAGCCCGATACGCTAACCGTTACCCCAACGAAGCCAAAAAACGCGGTCGTTTCCTGCCTCAATGGCCGACTTCCCCCTCCGCAAGAACAGACGTTCCACTTGCAAAAGGGATCCTATTTTAGGGAGCTGCTCACGGAGCCTCGGCGGTGAAGGGTCTGGCGCCCACGGCGCCTGCAGCCTTCGTGGCGGGCGGCTCGGAGGCGCCGCGCTTCCCCGACGCGTCGGCGGGGGGCGGCGGCGGGGGCGGGGGCGGCGGCGGGGGCGGCGGCGGAGGCGGCGGCGGAGGTGGGAGCGAGGGCGGTAAGAGTTGGGGCGAGGGAGGAGGGGGCTCCGGCCTGCACGTCCCTCGCCGCCCGCCAGGCCGCCGCTTGGGCTGCAGGAGGTGGCCCGCGCCGAACGCCTGGCGCAGCAGCAGGCAGCCCGGGTCCGGCCGCCACTGCAGGGCGCGCACCTTGCTCTTCGAGAAGCTCCTGCAGCACGGCCCGCACGCTCAACTTCACTGCGCTACACGGGAATGCACGCTCAACTTCACTGTGCTACATGGCATGGCATGCTCAACTTTACAGTGATATATGGCATAGCATGCTCAACTTCACTGTGCTACACGGCATGGCACGCTCAGCTTCACTGCGTTACATAGCACGAGACGTTCGACTTCACTACACAACACAGCGCGGCACGTTCAACCTACTTTCACTACACCACACAGCGTCCTTTCCTTCGTCTTATTTGTCCTCCATTCATCCCTTACCTACACACACTTAAAATCACATGCATTGCACTAACACATTTATTCGAAGACCAGTCGGCAGCTTAGAGCTTGTCCCGGCTGGGGTGGTTCGACGCTGGTGGGAGATAGCTTGTTAGGGAAACATCCCGCAAACCGACATAGATCGGCGCCGGTACTCACCAGCTATCGGGAAATCGAATCCACCTCCCGCGATAAAAACATGTACAATACTTACAGGACTAATGACTTTATCCGTTGAGGCGCCCGGAATCACTCATCAATCAATCAAAAACCTGCCAGCAATCTTCCCGCTCGGAAGAAAGGTCCAATATCATTGTAATACGCGTCCTTCGTGAGATATAACGTGGTGAAGTGCCGTGAAGTGTCATGAAGAGTTGGAAATCGTTGTAACCTTATGTGACGTTTTGAAGATGTGCGTTCGCTCACCCCTCGTGGTAGCCCTCGCCCACGCTGGCGGCCTCCATCGTCTCGAGCAGCATGAGGTGCAGGAAGGTGCGCACCGAGTCGGCGGTGACGCGCGGGTCCTCCACCAGCGACCAGAGGCGGTGCAGGTGCAGCTGCTGGCGGGTGCGCGCCTCGCCCGGCGGCGGCGGGAAGCGGCGCCACAGCTGCGCCGCCGCCTGCCCGCGCAGCATGCGCGTCGTGATGGCCGACACGTCCAGCTCCGGCGACACCGGCAGGTGGTAGGTGCGCAGGTGCTCCTGCGGGCGCGCGCAGCATCCGAGTTGTGTCGCCCTTCTTTGGAGGCACGATGGGTAAGGTCTGCTGTGATTGTTCGCAGCGCACGGTATATTTGAATTGGCGTGATGTGAAGTGGCATGATATGAAGTGATATGATGTGAAGTGGTGGTGAGATGTGAATTGGCATGTGGAACGATGAGATGGGAAAAAGCGAGATATGAAGATATGACATTATGTGAAGATGTTAGATGTGAAGTGGTGAAAGTGAAAGTGAAAAAAGTGAGAGGTTGAAAGTGAAGTAATGGAACATGAAGTGAAGTTGAGAATTGTGAATTAATGACGGATTAAAAATGTCGCATGAGACGAAGTGAAAGTCAACGGAATGAAAAAAGACGTTAAGATCGCAGAAGACATTTAATGAGATATGATAAGATGACGCTGAAGGAAGTGATATGATGTGAATTGACATGACATGCAACGAGATGGGATGGTAAGAGAAGGTACTGTAATAGATGCTTGTATGGACTACTTACATCGTAGAAAATAAGGTAAAGTAGTCTTAATGGACTGTTTTAGGCAAAACTTTCTCGTTGAAATTATCAACTAGTGTTTCTACAACAGTACGTTCCTTAACGTTAATGACGATTACGTAAAATTATAATGCCGCAGTTCCTGCCTGTATTAACACATCTCAGCCTTTATATGGATAACTCATTACCAATTAGCGAATTAAGCGCGAAAATTTAATTCATTTAAATATAATACATCAACAACACAACAATCCAAAACTTCATTACTTGCACCCAGAAACATCTCTTAACTTTAACGGAAGTAATTCTGAGAATTTCCAATTGCCGCATCGTGGCGTTATCATTGTTGTATTGCAGCGTTATAACTCTTCAACGATTCTAGCAAAGAAATATGAGAAATCCGAATTCTAAATTCGAATATTTGCAAAATCACTAAACTAATCATATTTTTTTAAAAGTTGTACATTCGCTTTTTAAGATCTGATTTTCTAGAACAGATTTCATTGATAACAATATCTTTACCATCAATAATGAACTTTTGCAATTTTTTACGATTTCAATTTTTTAAATTTTAACTTTAATTTTTTACAATTTTAAAAAACTACAGAGTTTGCCGAAAATTGTATCAGTGCCATTTTCTTTAACGTTCTTTGCTATTTACAAGAAAAAAATTGGAGCAGTTTATGAGAAAATGTTTTTTACATAAATTCCATTAACTTCAAGCACAAATTATTCGACAACTACTCGTTTCTTAAAAATATACATATACATTCTTTAAAGATCTACTTTTAGAACAAATTTAATTTAAATATTGTGTATGTGTATGTATGTATGTATGTATGTTCAATATTGTACTTTTGCAATGTTGATTTTTTTGAAGTTTTCGAAAATACAGTTCGCTGAAAATGAGACCAGCACAAATGTTTATGCAGTTATTTGATATATTTGAGGAAAAAATTGAAAAAGGTTGGAACCGTTTATTGAGAAAAATATTGTTTTCAAACTGCTGTTTGAAAGGATATCCGAGGACAAAGTACAATAAAAAAATTTGGAGCTTTTTGAGAAAATTTTGTATATGTTGAGGCTTGATGAAAAGAACTGCCGAAAATCAAGGTGTTTGTTTTATACTCACAAGGCCTCGAATTTCTTTAGATCAGTCCAGTAATATCAATTTTGAAGAAAATCATCCGATCTTTGGCGCTAGCTTCAACAGACAGAAGTTTTGCTGTCAATAGATATTTCGGTATCAATGCCCTACAAAAATGAACACATAGCGTGTTAGAGGAAGTAATTTACTACATATAGGAACAATATTTTTCTACTTTTTCTTTACCAGGTTCCAGCAATAAAACGATTTGTGTCAAAGAATCACTGTTTTTCCCCACGACATTACAATACTTTCTCTACCCTGTGTTAGCAGTACGCTTGAAAGTAAAAGCGAATTATAATACCAATTATTGTTGCTACAAAACGAACTAAATAAAAATGACACTAGTAATGGCGAGCCATATCGAGACTTAAAGGCTCCTTTCACAAAAGATGGCTTCAATGATAATGCAGGAACGTCGGGGGTTGCAACAAAGATCCTAGACAAACTAAGATATATACGACTTTTTCCGCTCCAGAAAATATTAGCGTCTGTGGTAGGGGCTCGCGATAGAAACAGACATAAATGTGTACCCCATATACGGAAGGGCTTTTAACTTTGTTCTTTATACGGTTAGGTAAAGAAAAGGTAGCGACGCGCTCTCACTCAAAAGTAAGCAATAGATTGAACGGAAGAGAGGGGGAGAGACCGTCGGACACCTGAGATACGGACAGGAACACGAAAATTCGGGTGAGAAAACTGATCGTCTACAGGCACCCTCTGAAGAGGGTTATAAACGAGACACGCAATATCGGACAGATAAAACTGCCACGTACCTTGAACTATGTAGTTTCCTCGAGACGGTGGGGGAAAAGGAACAACTTCTCCCCATGAAAGGACGTCGGCCACGCCTCAAAGTGAAGCTGTTTGCTAATCACGAGGGAGCGTTGAGATGGTCCAAGGGCGTAGACGAGAGAAAAAGAGAAGAGAGCTACTCACGGCGTCGCCGTGCTGCAGGATGGGGCAGCCGCTGAGCACGGTGCCCGGGCGCGGCTGCTCCCACAGCAGGTGCTCCCGCAGCAGGCGCGAGCGGTCCTCGCTCCTGGCCGCCTCGTCCAGCTGCCAGGCCAGCCCGCACCACGGGCCCCCGCACGCGCCCAGCGACTCCAGCGACGCCGGCGCCATCGCGTTCTCCACTGCCTGCAACCACCGCCCCCTCCTGGCATCCCCTCTCTCCCTCTCTCTCTCTTTCGATCTCTCTCGATCTTTCCTTCTCTCTCTCTCGATCTTTCTTTCCTTCTCTCTCTCTCGATCTTTCTTTCCTTCTCTCTCTCTCGATCTTTCTTTCCTTCTCTCTCTCGATATTTCCCCCTCTCTCTCTCTGTCTCTCTTTCTCTAGATCTTTCCTTCTCTCTATCTCTCTCTCCATCTTTTCTTCTCTCTCTCTCTCTCACTCTCTCTCGATCTTTCCATCCTCCTCTCCGTCTTTCTCTCAACCTGTCTTTATTTCTCTTATTTTGCCTGCCAGCTCTCGTTCTCCTGGCTCGAGTCAGGAGCTTAGAACTTGTCGGGCTTGGGCGGTGCCCCGCTGAGGGGAGATACCTTACAGGAAAACACTGCCAAACCTCTCCCTCGGGCCAGATATGACGTTCCAGGGAGGGAGGAACATCGCCACCCCGTGACATAAAATTCACTGCACCAAACAATCACAAATTTGTATCTATGAGCTTCTTTAGTCATGGACAATTAATAAATATAAAATAGAATGTTTTATGCCTTAATAAGGTATTACCATAGGGTTTACGAATTCTTAAAAAATGAAACTATTACTACTCTACACTACATAAATAATATGCGAGAAAATAAAAATCTTCAGCGTTGTATCCTTCTCAATAATATTTTGAAATAGAAAATGAAAACTTCGTGAAGAAGACAGAAACAGCGTAGCTAGTTTACTCATCAAGGAGTCAAACTCTGCAGGAAATGTACCTGCTCGACGAGGCAGTGCAGCTGCTCTTTCTCAGCAAGGAGCCAAACGCTGTAGCGAATGTACCTGCTCGACGAGGCAGTGCAGCTGGTAGGCGACGGACGCGCTCTCCAGCGGCAGCATGTCGAGGAGGCTGCGGTACAGCCCCAGATGGAAGGGCTGCAGGCCCTCGGGGGACGCCGTGGGAACCTCCACCACCTCCATCTCGGCCACGTAGTCCTCGTGGGCGAAGTGCGTCTCCACCACCTTGTACAGCGCCGCGCTCACCGCGTCGAACGCCGCTGGCGCCTCCTCCGTCACCAGCAGCTTCACTTCCGGCACCACCATCTGCAGGTGCGTCGCGGCTCTTCAGCACTCGCGTACACATAATGGAAGGGTGGCTTTTTGCTCTTTGTTTCGGTAAGGAGAGGGTGTTTTCAGTCAGAACATTTTTATTACAAACTTTCTTAACTCTAATGATTCTTCCGTCTTTCAAAACCTTATTTGAAATTTACAAATCACTTTGATATCGCCGTCCTGTGAAATTGTTTCGCGGAAATTTCTTTCTCTTAAGATCTAGGCTAAAAGTGTATTTTATTATAAGTGTGTAACATTTATTCTGGACTTTCTGTAATCTGAGACATCCCATGTATGTAAAGGACGACTCCAATCGGTTTGAAAAATGATATAATTGTGGAAATACATATCGTTATTACGGTGTCAGCTCCTAGCCATGTATCCATACCTGAATTGGAAGAATAACTTTCATTTTTTGACGATTATAAAAGGATTTGAATGATTGTGGATCAATTTTGGAATGAGAGAATAATCACATTACGAAAAGTCGTCCGCGAAGGAGAGAACCTGGCCGGCCACCAGCCGACGTCTGCATCGAATGCTGTGCTATCAAGTGACGGGTAGGTGGATTCAGAGTCTCAAATGTTGGTGGTATTGATCGGAAATAGTTTCAGACGCCACGTTGCAAATTTAGTCCCTATTCTTTTATGTTCTAGACATCATGTGGTAAAACATAATGGAGAATTATGCGTATGAAACGTAATGCCTGTACTAGAACATAAATACTTTAAAAATTAATTAAGACTTCAGAACGGTCATCACGATGATCAATACTGTGGTTGAAGAACCTTTGGCACAGGATATGTAACTGTAAAATGGCACAGGAACCATTTTTTAAGCGTGGCATGTACTTCATTATTGTAGGATTGCCGAAGCCCGCCAGCTGGTCGTCAGAATTGCAGTATACTCGCCGTTCGTATATGACGGAAATGACCGAACTTACAACAGCGCTTCGCGATCTTGGAAATGCGCAGAGTTTCCGGCGATCCGCAGGCTGCGACAAAATTGTAATATTGCATAAAAACACTTCCTTTGCGAATCTGGGCTTATGAGTCCAAAGCAGTAAAGGCATTATTTCTTCCTGATAATACGAGGAACACACTGGTGTGTTTTTCACCTGAAATATTTAATCCTTTGTATATATTAGGAAGACTAAATTTCTTTTTCTAGCTAATTTAGTATCGTTTACAGGCCTATAACGGAAAAATAAAGATCAAATAGAGTTAAAACGTTATTTTGCCAACATTTGACCACATATCTACCCAGCGTGTACAAATCGAAACGCTCTAATATTTTTCATTATACAGAAACATCAATATCTTCAAAACTAATTTTAAAAGTATGAATTCGTACGTTCAAGTTTTTAAATGTATTTCATGCAATTTAACGTCAATTAAAATAGAAACGAGGTTATAAAACCTATTTACTTCACTTCGACGTCCGTGGTTTTCCAGCGCAAAATATTCTCTGTATTTCAGGATGCGATTACAACAAACTGTCTAACAATAATCGTTCTAACAACTATGGGCATATAGTCTGGATTTTCTTCTATAAGCCAAACGATTGCAAACTTCATTATAATAAATATTTGCTCTGTACAAAAGGATGAAATGTTGTTGCTCATGCGTTTCCTCATATAGACGCTGTCAGTTAAGAGTCTCTTTCTTCAGCTGGTCGAAAATTGCAGACAACTTTTGTGAACCAATCAACCTTTGCAAGTGTTGTGTCCACGATGAACTTTTCTCTTTTATTTTGTCTAATATGGAGAAAATTCTGTGATATTTTTGAATGTTATGATTTCTGAATAACTCTAGGAGGCTGCAGCCTGTCCTTAGAATGCAAATCCTCCTGCTATTAGAAATCTCATTTCGAAAGCTTGGATATTACTGCTTTTCTCTCTCGTCAATACCCATGACTCGCTCCCGTAAAGTAAAACTGGTACTGCCATCATTTTGTACATTTTTAATTGTGTCTCTCTTCTTGTCTTATTCGAGAGCGTCCGTCTTATTGTGCGGTACATTTGTTGTAACCGAAAGAGTTAGATATCAACGTCGTTCTCGAATCGTAGCTCTAAATGCAGCCATGATAGTTAAAATGTTCAACGATGAATTGTATATACATATTTTTGATGTGAAGGAGAACTTGCATTACAAATGAACAGTTATTTAAATAATCATTTGTTTAACATTAAGAGTTGGATTTTATTAAAATTATTATTAAATTAAGGTATTAAGAATAAAAAACAAATTTATGTGTATTTTTCGAGAAGCCCAAGAGGTCCTGCATACGCTTTCATGTACGAGTAGTTTTCCGTGTTCATTGATTGATTGATTCATTGTTAGTGATTCCAGACGCGTCAACTATTGAGGTCATTAGTCCCGTAAGTGTAGTGCATGTTTTTCACTGAAAGGTGGCGGTGATTGGAAGGCGAGATCCGGCGCGGACCTACCATCAACTAGCGGGGTTTTCAACAACCGGGTATCTCCCACCAGCGGAGCACCGCCCCAGCCGGGACCAGCTCTAAGCCCCCGACCAGTCTCCCGGCATGTGTGGAAGAGAAGTGCTTGTTAGTTACACTAACAACTTGTTACTAACACTTACAGTGTGTGTGTGTAAGGGGAGAGGATAGGACAAGGAAGAGGAAGGACAGATCGCGCGCGGTCCGTGGCCCGTTTGGTAGGGTACTGCTCCGGCACTCGCCTGGTGTTGATCGGAGAAACCACGAAAAACTACCGATCAGAGCAGCCGGCCACTAGAATTCTCCCCCACACAGCGACTGAATTCGACGTAGCTGAAAAGCTAGTGTCGAAAATCCTGCCGCCGTCGGGACTTGAACTCCGTGTTCGCGGGCTAAAGGAGGACCCACCTCCTGCAGGCGCGGCCCGCGCGGTCCGTCGTCGAGGGCGAGCGCGTCGAGGCGCCCCCAGAAGGCCAGCGGGCCCGAGGGCGAGGAGGCTGCGGGCGTCGCGGCGCCCTTGACGCTGCGCCGCCCGGCCCGCGACGGCGGCTGCCCCGCCCCCGCCCCTGGCTTCGCCCCGGCCCCGCCCGCGGGCGCCAACCCCGCCTCCGCGCCCTGGCCCTCCGACGGCGCCGGCGGCGGCGGCGGCCTCCACACGCAAACGGCGCACGGGGGACCGTTTATCCGCGCGAGGCGCAACTGGCGAGATTACGGGTGGATTGGGTGGAAACGTAGGCTTCGGCGCCAGTAATCAGTAGAATCTTCGCTCTCCGGGAGACGTTGCGTCCTACGTACAGTTGCCAAAGTTTTCATTGTTGTATTGCGGCCGTTCTTTTCATTTTTACTTTCTCGCTACAGAGTAGACAGAATGCTGTGTAATGCTGCGCCAAAAAACGGCGAATTTTCGGCTGAAAAACTCTTGTTACATGGGCCTGGTAACGAAAAGTGGATTATCAAGTTGCTAAATTTAGAAAAAAATCCTTTAACATGTTGTGTAGCCAGACTCTGCTTTGTGTGCCCTTGATATCGAAAAATCGAATGACCGCAATACATCCTCTGCCTGTCCGTTTGTGAACAACGCTAGCGGCTCAATCTTTTGTCGATTTTCTCCAAAATTGATATTCTCAAATACATCTGGCTGATGCCACGACCCCTTGAATTTGAAACCGATATATCAATTTTGGGGGGTACTTTGCATGAAACGCCTGGGACATTTTCCAAATTTAAAGAAATGCATCCGTAGTTTTTTATTAATTTTTTTGTTGGATAGTGTGAAGGACTTAGGAGAAAGTTGCAGGACTTGTGTTCGTTGAGAAACCCTGATTTTTCGAAAATTACAAGAGTTCAAATTTATTTCGGAGACTTCTTACAACTAAAATATTAAAGATAGAGATTTTCCCTTAATTAAATCTGTTTCTTAAAAATATATATTGAAATAAAGTCAAGTTAAATTTTTCGAAAATTTTAGTAATTTAGCGTGAAAATACGGGCGAGAAAGTACGTGCTGTTTTAACACCTCTAGTTCACTGACGAATGGTGTAGTTGGCTATTCTGCGGCAGAAGGGCGCCGGGCAGACGCGAGCTAGGCACACAGTTTAGAGCTGAGTGATAGTTTGAGGCCGGCACATTGTCGGAGGAAATGCAAACATTTTTAGAACTTGGTGGCTGGCGGTACCGCGGACTGCTGCCACAAGCAAGGGTGGTGTCACGTGGTAGTCTGCAAACCTTCTTGCCATGTTCAACGATCACCAAGTGGGGGCTGATGCGAGGCTCGCTCATGCCGGCGGGTCGTGATATTCTGAAGACCTCGCGCTTTACCCAGAACTTTTGTTCAGTTATGGGTTACAGTCACATAAGAGGCGGGGTAAAAGCGTCCATTCGGGAGACGGGACTTCCCTGGTAAACGTAGTGTATCTACGGTGTGTGCGATCGCTACTGGCGGTCGGGAAATACCAAGAACATGAGTAGTGAAAATTGTACATTTCAGTCTGTTGTTGCAAACAACACTAACCTCAAACAAACAGTTGTAATCCTCATTAAAAAGTTATAAGTTCTCCTTGAAACAAATCGAGGCTCACCTTGTGCACTTTTAAGGCTCGCGTTCTCAAGATAGTTTTCTCTTTTCTTTCGAAATCCGCGAGACTAGGCCAGAAAGAAAACGCACCGAATCATATTGTACATTTAAAAAACAGTCCTATTTAGCGTCGCTACCAGAGTGCAGCACTGTCGGGGTGAGCGCGCTGTACACGCGAGAATTTCAAAGAATTAGAAAAATTCACAGGAAGACGCCGATTCGTTGCATTGTGGCAACGCGAGCAGAGCAGCACTCAGTCGCCGTATTGTGTCTACACGGAGAAGAGAGTATTTTCACGTAGTGAAGAGTAGATAGTAGTCATTCAAACGTCAGTATATTATTGACAATCTTTGCCGGTCACATAATATGAGTGCTTGGCAGGTTGGTACACGCGTCTTAAAGTTGGAGATCCCAGCTGACATGAGCCACGCAAATTGGCATAAAACGGTGTGAAAATAACACTAACAGGTGACATAATATCGTTCTTGAAATATTTAGTGTTAGCAAGGAGATTATAACGCTTGCGTGTGCTGACAATATAATTTGTTCTATTTCAGAAACCAAAATCACATTTAGTACACGCCAGTCGACAAATCGCCAGTCGAAATTTCATCTTTATTTCTCTCTTTGCTAATGACTATTTTGATGCCTTAAAACCTGTAAATAAACTTCACGTGTGTGTAGATTTCTTCAACAACTCGACAATGGTGACCGTAACGTTGGTAACTATGCCTAGGATACAAAATTCGCGGACAGCCAAGATTCTAGGTATAAGGGGCACGGAACCCAAAGTTTGCACACAAACCATAATTTTCCTTTCACCAAACAACTTTTAATAGAAAAAATAGAAAATTATTTTTTAATGCACACTATTTCTTAACATCAAATGATCAAATCGTTTCGTTCACAATTTTTTTAAACATTTGTAGTTTATTTTTAATTCTGGGTTATAAGGTGATAAAGTGCAGTTTGCTTTTTGAGTCTGTCCTACATCATTAATTTTGAAACTAAAGATTTCTGTCATAATGCAATTTCTCAAAACGAGATCAGATCTTCAATTTTATTCAAAATATGTGTAGTTTTTAAAAATGTGTAGTTTAATTTTAAGTTGTTTTCTGTGATATTTTCAAGCGACGGCTGAAGTGTTAGTAGGGTGAAATGTGCTGTTTCCAACAACGCAAGATAAGCGCAATTGTCTCACGGTGGAGGGACGACCGGAACGATCTTGACCGCGGCCTCGAGGTGCACGCCCACCTCGCCCAGCGCCGCCAGCTCGTCAGGGCGGCCCTCGAAGCCCATCAGCAGCACGAAGGCGTCGGGCCCGCCCAGCGGAGCGTCCATTTTGAGCGGCGGGGGCAGCACCTCCCCCGCCGCTGCCCACAGCGCGCGCAACCCCACTCAACTCAAGTCGACTCTAGTCAACTCAAGTCGACTCTAGCCAACTCAAGTCGACTCTAGCCAACTCAAGTCGACTCTAGTCAATTCAAGTCGACTCTAGCCAACTCAAGTCGACTCTAGTCAATTCAAGTCGACTCTAGCAAACTCAAGTCGACTCTAGCCAACTCAAGTCGACTCTAGCCAACTCAAGTCGCCTCTAGCCAACTCAAGTCGACTCTAGCCAACTCAAGTCGACTCTAGTCAACTCAAGTCGACTCTAGCCAACTCAAGTCGACTCTAGCCAACTCAAGTCAACTTTAGTCAACTCAAGTCATCTTAACTCAAGTCATTTCAACTTAAGTCAAGTCATCTCAATTCAAGTCAAATCATCGCAACTCAAGTCATCTCCACTCAAGTCATCTCAACTCAAGTCATCTCAATTCAAACGCAAAATGAAATAACCACTGCGAAGTATCCGGTAAAATACCAGAGAAGAAATTATTCATGCTACAGAGCAGTCAATATGGGACATCAACAGAAATAGACGCGCAGATGGTGTACGACGCCTTCCTAACATTTGACAAAATGTAATTAATAACGGAGGCGATTATATTGAAGGCGTGTAAATGTAAATACCTCTGTCAATAAACTCATTTCAGAGAAAAAAGCATTTCTCACTACTTTTTATCCAACACTTGTATGAAGATGAGTATCCTTTTTGAGTCCTTAAGATTGTTCTCGGTTACAAGATTTGTTTGAGATAGACGCTCTCTGAATGTTCAACAATTGTTGGAAAGTTTTACGGATGCATCCCGGACTCTTCAAAATTTATCGGCTACAATGATGTTTATGGTAAAAATCTAAAAAGAATTAGTTTAGAATGTGGAAGTGTAGATTCTTGAAAAAATGAAATTGAAGGCTCACTTATTTTCCAAACTATAGAAATCACTGGGAATATATTCCTATTTGACAAAATTAGCCTTGTTCAGTGCTACATACAAATCACGACAATTAAATATCTTCTGTGGCGAGAGTCAAAAGAAACTACGAATTTCGGGAGCTGCCGCGTCGTAAATATGCTTGCCAATCTTTTGAATGTCTTACTACTACCTTCGTTAGGTCTCAATGCATTAGGCAATGGACAGCATTTGTCAGCCCTGTGCAAGGCGCTAAAGATCGACCCGGTCACGCCTCCACCTTGATCCCTTGACCTCACACGCATGCTACCCCTTGCAACGTTGCACTCAGCGCGCGGGTTCATCCCTAAAGGGCGAAGTACAACGACCGAAACATTGACAACCGCGTTTCTCGGTCGGCCAGGATTCGATGAAACGGCGGTGGAGAGCCATGTGGTTGCCGGCTTGCGTCTTACCTTGTTTGCCGCTCTTCGCAGATGCCACAGGCGCCATGTTCTTGCCCTCGCCCGCCTTCGTCGACTCTGTACCCTAGGGTGACAGACAGTATACTGTCACTCGAGTTATACTATCAACCCAACAGACAATCTCCCATGATCAGTACTGAAGGCAATGTCGTGGGATCGGCAAACAATAGTCCGTGTCTCTGTACGTGTCAGCAGCATCACGTGTATGGAATGCTTGCAGATGATGTTCTGGAACATTCGGTGTTCAGAGTTCTAAATTATTCATAAATATTATAAGGATAGGAAATCATTCAATCGCTTGATGTGACGGGTATGTGAAAATAAGCAAGAGCTTGCTCGTGTCTATGGTAGTGGGTTTGGTCTCCAAGAAAACGTTTTCTACAGATAACATAATTCACAGAGGAACCATGACTCCTGACGAGGTTTTTAATATAAATTAATTTCGTTGTCGTAGT
Organism: Teleogryllus occipitalis; assembly: GCA_011170035.1. Taxonomy (NCBI): domain Eukaryota; kingdom Metazoa; phylum Arthropoda; class Insecta; order Orthoptera; family Gryllidae; genus Teleogryllus; species Teleogryllus occipitalis. The sequence goes on from BLKR01005510.1 coordinate 15,264, forward strand.
GAAACAAACCTAGGAAACGTACAGCCATCCACACCCACAGAAAGTCAAGTACCATACTTTAGATACGCGTATCGCACGTATCATATAGATCATAACGAAATACGTCATATAAGAAATTGGCCCTCTTATCAAAAGCTGGTCCATCTCAGAATGGTTTATCAGGCAAGCAGCACCCGTGAACCTAATAAAATGATTAGCCCTCATCAATTCCTCCACATCCATATCTGATGTGAATGAACTAATGAGTGATGGGTGAAGATAATATGATTTCAACAGTAGCGTCAATTGGATTAATCTATTAAGAGGATATACAGTACATGTAGTGTACAAAAAACCGAGATATTTTCTGATACAGAAGCCGTTATTCCGAATTTAAAATTTATTTTTATTTGTGGTTTATTGTTACTTCTCACCTATCAATTAAAATATAGAATGCTTCACGTTTCCCATAGAAAATTACTAAAAATTAAACTTGTGAAAGTATCATCGTCTTAAGCGGTTGCCATCTCTAGGAGCTCCCCTTCCCTTTGGCAGTGCCAATATATTTTTAAAAGAAGCAATGGTATACAGAGAGGTTGACTGGCAAAACAGCAAAAACGGAGAAAACGAGCAGTGATTTCAGTAATTTTCAAACTGAGGAATCGAGGGCAAAGGAATCGCGTGTGGGGCTGCGAATGTGGTGCGGTCTAATATTCAAGTTCTTGGAGTGCGCCTTGCACCGCAGGTGGGAAAAGAATTGAAATTCACATCGCACGACTGCATTGCGAGAGTTGAAGCCAAGCGCAAAGGAATGCAGCGCGGAGTCTGCGAACGAGGTGCGGTCTCACCTTGACGCCCTTGGAGCGCCCCTTGCGTCGCAGGTGGGGAAAGAAATGAAGTTGACGCCAAGAGCCAAGGAATGCGGTGCGGTCTCACCTTGACGCCCTTGGATCGCCCCTTGCGTCGCAGGTGGGGAAAGAAATGAAGTTGACGCCAAGAGCCAAGGAATGCGGTGCGGTCTCACCTTGATGCTCTTGGAGCGCCCCTTTGCGTCGCAGGTGGGTAAAGAAATGAAGTTGACGCCAAGAGCCAAGGAATGCGGTGCGGTCTCACCTTGACGCCCTAGGAGCGCCCCTTGCGTCGCAGGTGGGGAAAGAAATGAAGTTGACGCCAAGAGCCAAGGAATGCGGTGCGGTCTCACCTTGACGCCCTTGGAGCGCCCCTTGCGTCGCAGGTGGGGAAAGAAATGAAGTTGACGCCAAGAGCCAAGGAATGCGGTGCGGTCTCACCTTGACGCCCTTGGAGCGCCCCTTGCGTCGCAGGTGGGGAAAGAAATGAAGTTGACGCCAAGAGCCAAGGAATGCGGTGCGGTCTCACCTTGATGCTCTTGGAGCGCCCCTTGCCCGGCGCCTCCTGCAGCGCCAACTCCTCTGGTGGCAGCACGTCGCGCAGCGTGGGGTGCAGCAGGCTGTGCAGGCGCTGCGCCTCCTGGATGTCGTCCATCGCGCGCCGCCGCCGACGCAACAGCGCGTCCTCCTCGCGCAGCTGCGACAACCCTTTTCTCTCTTATTGTTTAGGAATATACATATCCCATTTACCGGGAGCGGTAGCTCAGTGCATCAACTGATGTCACTGCAGCGCCTCTGACCGGGTGGTCCTAGGTTCCCACTCCCCACGGCGGCAGGATTTCCCACACTATCTTTTCAGCTAGGTCGAATTCAGTCGCTGTCTGGAGGAGAATTCTAGCGGCCGGCTGCTCTGATCGGTAGTATTCCGTGGTTTCTCCAATCAACACCAGGCGAATGCCGGAGCAGTACCCTACCAAACGGGCCACGGACCGTGCGCGATCTGTCCTTCCCCTTCTTTGTCCTATCCTCTCCCCTTACACACACACACATACACTAACACTAACAGGCACTACACTAACACATATTCCGGGAGACCGGTCGGGAGCTTAGAGCTTGTCCTGGCTGGGGCGGTGCCCCGCTGGTGGGAGAGTCCTGGTTAGGGGGAAACCCCACTAGTCGACGGTAAGTCTGCGCCGGAATTCGCCATCCAGCGGGGGAAGATCACCGCTATCTCCCAAGAAAAAACATGCACTACACTAACGGGACTAATGACTAGAGCAGTTGACGCGCCCGGAAACCCGAAAAAATCAATCGATCAATCAATATTCCATTTAATGTCATTCAATATTCGAGACATTGCAGAAATATCGATGTGTAGGAAATCGTTTTGAACTCAAAGACTCTCCATCGAGCGTCCTCTCCTGCGTCTCGAGCGCTCCCAGACAGTGCACCAATGTCATGCTTCTAAGCTAATTTATTGATTTTTCTCTTTAAATGCGAGTGCTTCAACATTAGGCCCTCGTTGTTTTCGTGACGCAACGTTTTGTAAGTTATTGGCACTGTCTTACACCGCAGAGCGGTGGCTCTGGAGGCCCCTAGAGGGTGTCCACAGGACCGAGTGGGGGACCTCGCTGGCCTTGAAGGACTGATTAGAATACCAATTTTCTGTATTCCTTGGAAACTAGCTGCATCTTAATTTTATGAATTCGCGTGTTATTAGATGTTCTCAAGTTTAGTCAATTATTGACAGTATTGTATGCATTTTTATGAGGTTTGGCAAATTTTCAGTTGACATAAGCTTTTCTCGTTCTTGTTTTGTATGAATTCTATGACTGTGATTGAAGAATTTCTGATATTTTATATGATGAATTATGATGAATTTGTATGAGTTCTAAATTTTGGAAATTACTTTCGTGTCATTCCGTGAAGCTGCAACGGCTGAGGCACAAGCCGCCACTGACTGATTGTACTGTTTGATTGACACTGTCTGTCCTATTTGATTGACTGTTTAGTTTTCATTTAATCATTTTAACAGTTTAATAATCATATTTTCTGTTTAATTACAATGTGTAAAACAATGTTAGTACTCAAGTAAGTAATAATAAATTGCACTAATTTTTGTGCAAAGACCCTTCTTTTACAGAAAAACGAAACGAGATAAGAAGAAGTAGAAGAAGAAAGAGAAGAAAAAGAAGAGAATATGAAGAAAGAAGAAGAAAGAAAAAGAGTAGAAATAAAAGAATAAAGAAGAGTTGAAGAAAGAAGAGATGAAGAAAGATGACATTAAGAAATATGAGATGAAGAAAGAAGAGATGAAAGCAGAAAGAGAAGAAGAAGAAGAAGAAGAAGAAGAAGAAGAAGAAGAAGAAGAGAAGAGAGTGCACCTCGAGCAGCGCCACCTTGATGGCGAAGGCGGCGTAGGCGGGCGGGAGGCCGCTGAGCGGGTCGGTGCGCATGGCCTGCGCCACGGCGTCGCGCAGCCGCTGCCGGTACTCGGGCGCCCACACCGACTTGTTACCCGCCAACCTGCACATCCCTCATCTCTCTTCAAAACGGCTCGCTTCCACATTATTTTCTAATTACCTCTTTGTGGACGATTTGCGCCAATTCGACCAATTTTTTAGTCAGGAAGATTTGTAAACTATGTTCGTCCCAAATCGGATCACATGCCCGTCTAGTGAGATTCCTATTATAACGGTTTTGGATCATTATATTCTAGCGGTTCCTGCTCTTCAACATGTGCTTTATCTATTGATTGGGAAGGACTAGGGGAGAGGAAACCATGTTCAGAATATTTATTTTATAGGTTGTGTTCCATGTAACCTAGCCCGTACTCCGTACAGGTAAGATGTTTGTCTCAGGAACATAATTACGAAAGATTTTTACTCAGATCCCAATTTTTCGTAGAAACAAATTTTATTTTCTAATTTAATTATTTTTCAATAATCTCTAGTGATAGGATACTTTTGTTACATACTCTTGTGGCTTGCGAAATAAGTCCACAGGAGTTCCATGGTCTTCTCTCAATGTCCTAGCTAGATTTCACTATTTTCCAACTCCGCGTCAATGTTTTTATTAGTTTATAAACTTTCCATTGATGAGATGAAGCAATTCCCCCAGTGGTACGATTTCCTCAATCGCCTTCATTTCCCATAAATGTTATAAAAATTAAGCACGAAACTCTCTACCTGCAAACACGCGGTCTTATATGAATACGTGGTAATGAGGCGAAACGATTTTTTTTTCTTGAAAATCCACTATAATCGGATCTTCAAGTGCTTATTTGTTATGTCTGTTAATCGGGACCAGTTACTTCAGTTAACTAGATCCTATGATGAAAAGAGATGGATGAGCTATTCATCAGCCTGTCCAGCTTCAGCCACTGAACTTCATGTGTCAATTTGTCACAATATTACCTGGAATTTTCAATCCAGCCAAGCACCAAAAGTATCACCCTGCTTAAGTCATTAAAACAGTTACATGAAGCATTTTCTTAAATATTGAATCGTTTATTTCAACATCTTATTTTTTATTGGTGACGGTTGAAAATTGTTAGTTTATGCCACTTCCAAAATGTTTCCCAATACTTCTCGCTTGTCATGCATGATGGTGGCCAGCATCTGGCCTGGCTTTATGAGCGACGTGCCCGTGTTCTGGTCACGTGGTTCGACACGAATCTGGTGCTGCGCAGAACGAGCAAAAATCGGTGCACCGGACCAGCGCACCTATCTCATTGTATTATGCTACAGTTCATTAAATGCAAGTTCACTACATCGAGAGTCAACTGTAAAAGCTGAAGACGGCTAAGACACAAGCTAAAGATGTCTACATAGAAATAGGTATAACTTCTTCGCGGTATACGTACGGTGGCCGTACGCGAACCGCAAAGTAAGGTCTCATTCACAATGCAAACTTAAACGTAAACATATCGTTGCCGCAAATCCTAGAAATGTTAGAAATGAATCCTAGAAAAAATAAGCGAGTCCGTTCACAACGCCTTGATGTAATCGTAAATTCATAAACTTAAATATTTCACAAGTCCAAAGCTTTTATTTATACATTTATGTCAGAATTCTACTGAAGACCAACCAGAGAGCACCATGAAAATATAAAAGGCATAATAAAATCCGTGAGAAGCAAATTAGAGGCCAAAACAGTACAAGTTGCACGCCACATCTCTATCTTCATAGTAAAATATGCAAGTGACATTCAAAATATTTGCGGCAGACTTGATTCGAAGTTCTCTAAAATTACAACCATTACGCATATAAGAAAGGTTTAAATCGATAGACAAGTCGAAGAAAAAGCTATATAAGTTATAGAAACGAATACATCAATACGTTGAATATTGATTCGTTCAGGCGAAACTTACGTTCGTCGTTATGAATGCTTGTTTTTACGTGTAAATTTTACCGCTTAGTTAACTGTACAGTAAAACCTGTCTAAGGCGGAACCTGGATAAGGAGGAAACCTGCATTCTCCGGAAAACAATCTCAGAACGTCTATATCCCAATGGAAATACACTGGATAAGCAGGAAACCTGCCTTACACGGAAACAGAAAGGAGTTTTTTGTATGACGGAATTAAAAATTCTGGATAAGACGGTAAACAAATATTGATTTAAAATTAAACACTGTCTTGTAAATGTGGTGACATCGTACCAAGACACTGAAATCTCTGCTCGTCCATTCGCTTTCTCAGCTATTCCCGCCCGAACTGCTCGCGCGAAAGCCACTGTTGATTTGTAATAGCAATGATCTTCAGAAGCCCGTGTGAATAAAGGAGAGACGCGAAGACCGATCTTTCCACAGTTCTTGTAATGCGTTATTTGGGTTGTGTGGTTCTAAACATTTAATTGTTCTGTTCGATGAGTTGCAGGTATTGTGTTAATCAAGTGTTTATGATGTCAGCCAACATATTGAAAACGTTAGTTCTTGGAAAGAAAATTAGACTAATTGAAAAAACGAGCAAATGTAGACGTAACATATAGTTTTAGATGAGATAAACTAATTATACAACTTATTCTATCTTTGAACGATTGCGTTTTCAGAATTGACAGTTTTACTGCAAACGTCAATAACCAATAAACCTGTACAAGACGGAAGAAAATGGATCCAAAAGATTCCGGCTTAGACAGGTTTTACTGTATTACGTTACGGTTAAGTTCGCATTGTGAACGAGGCCTATCAATAGACGGTGTAAGAGGCAAGTGGAGGCGCACCGTCCGGCGCCGCCGCTGGCCGCGCTGGCGAGGGTGGCCTTGCTAGCGCGCTCGTGGACGCTGCGCGCGGTCCGCTTCCCCTTCGCCGCCGCCGCCCGCCCCGACGCCCGCGTGGTGCGCCGCCGCCCCGACGCCCGCCCCGCCACCCGCGCGCCGTCCAGCTCGCCCACCATCTGCGCCCTGCGCACCACACACCCGCGCGCCCACGGCTCAGCGCAGTCACGACCATGCGCGTTCCTCGCGTTTTGTCGGTCGTTTTCTCTCTGGGCTCGGAAAGCGGAGTGAGGTCCAAGTTCGCACTGCTTTGCTGCGACTGGCTCGGGGTAGAGAGACAGTTAAACACCAACTCCCGCTGGAAGTCGATTCCAAAATGAAGTGTACAGAAAGATCTGCTTACTGCGAGCTTACTACTCATTATGCCCTCACTCGAGAGCTAACTTGTGCAGTTTTGTGAACGTACGAAGTGCAATGTACGTTCACGCTAACTGCTGTGCGGCCATTCCTACCCTTACGGGCATCTATGCCCAATCCTGCAACATGAAAAAGAAAAACAGATCAAAAACAGATTGGCCAACTGGCGCGCGCATTGCGTGTGCAGTGATTCAAAGCTTATGTTTCAAGTCTCGTTTCGCTGTTTGAGATTTCTCTTACTCCAGGAACAGCTTAGGTCGCTTATACTTCGCCCGTTCAGCGGGTTTGTATGAAGCGTCCTCAGAAATGAGAATATTGCCCTCACTCTCGTCGGGCACCTCCGCTTCTATACCCGCTGCCTGTAGGGTGACTAAGAGCCACGGGCCGCCGGCAAGCGCCAGACAGTCGCTTGGTGGAGAGGATCTGTTTTCACTTTTGGGATAACTTCCTGCGTGACTCCCACGTAGACACTTGTGCGCACGTGCCCAAGTGACCACGTGTTTGAGTGGATTGGCATGCTACATTTTTTTACGTCAAAAAAAACGGTTTAAACTGCGTATGACGTGCTATGGGGAAAAGTGCATTGTGTGCACATTTTCAAAATTCTGTGATCCCTACACTAAGTCATATACTACTTAAATTTTAAAAAAAACTCCCATGTAATATAATCTATTTTCAAGGTTATCCTTAAGCAATAAATTTTGGCTGTTATCCATGTTGTCCTTCGGAATAATACTTCCTGCCGCGACAACATGGAAACGATAATTTGAATAATTGTATTTCCCACTGAATTCTAGAAGACGTGCACAGAAAATGAAGTTACATTTATGTCCAGAAGCAAAACAAGGGGTCATCTCAGCATTTGGTCAATGGATCAGGGAAACTGGACGTAAAACCTGATAGAGATGGGGGTCCTTAACCCGGAGGCTGTAGTACAATAGTACAATAGTTGTTACAGGTTGTTCATACACATCTTAGCCGCAATTTCCTAAGTGCTGTTTCTTGTGGTAAAACAATATTTATTACAAATTTAGAATTTATACGTGTTTTCCCACTGTTCAGGATGCGGTACTTAGGCTGATGTGGTCACAGGGATGTGAGGCACAGCTGTGAGAAAAAACTCTCGTATTATTAGGTGCAAATATTTTTTCACTATTTTGACCTCAGAAAATGTCTTGTGATTCTTCTCTAAAGCATACACTTACATGCACTACACAAGATGCAATACAGATGTCGGGAGACCCGTCGAGAGCTTAGTGCTTGTCCCGGCTGGGGAGGTGCCCCGCTGGTGGGAGATTCTTCGTTGAGGAAAACCCCGCTACTCGGCGAGTAGGTCGGCGCCAGACCTCAACATCCAGCGGGGAAGATCACCGTCTCTTCTTCTTCTTCTTCTTCTTCTTCTTATTATTATTATTATTATTAATATTATTATTATTATTATTATTATAAAAACATGCGCTACACTTACGGGATTATTCACCTTAGCTGTTGACGCGCGCGGAATCACTAACCAATCAATCAAAAGTTCCCTCGTGGAGAACTAGCGATCATTCATGCATTCATTATTTAGAGTTTCATGGCGTATCGACTACTATCGTCATTTGTTCCGTAAGTGTAGTGCATTTTTTAACCCTTGAGGAGGTGGTGTTCCTCCAGTTGGAGCATAAGAGCCGGCGCCGTCCCAATTACATTTATTCCCCCATCCCCCACCCCCGGTGTCTCCCCCGGCGGGGCACGGAACTGGAGCCCGACGAAGTGCTACCACTGACTTCTAGGAAGTCCAAGAACTTCAGCGCGTGTTTCCGGATAAGGCTATATGTACCGGAAAATACTTGTAGGGAAATGCAAAAGATCGCAGCACTGTCATAGAGGAATTTACTTTACCGATAACTTCCAAACAAATGGTCCGATTTCCAATCAGTTAACGCCATTTGATTCGTATTTAAAATATAAGTCCTCTCTAAAAATCATTTCCCAAAAAAATTCAAATTGCTCTCAAAGTTCCGGGATAAAATTCAAAAATATGGGCTTACAGCGAAATGACAACGTGTTCATTCAATACAACGCAGTATCAGTCGTCCAAATTGGATAAATAGTTGCGTCAAGTGAAATTTGGCAAAATATAATGTCCCCCCTCCCCCATCCGCTACCGCCGCCGCCGCAAGAGTAGGCGCGCCGCCTGGTCTGGGGACGGCTGATGGGGCACGGAGGCCTGTAAGCGGAGTAACGAGCCAGGCAAGCTTCGGTGGTTCTCTTGTGGCCCGATTGAGATCTGTCAGTTCGTGCTTTCCATATTTTCAGCCCCTAAACATTAGTTTTACTTTCTCGTAAACGTACGTATACTTAATAATGTACGTAGTACAGATAAAGTTCTGTAATGCTGCGGAAAATCGAAAGTTTGGAAATGTTTTGGGTTGTTCACTTCCGGCCGAAAACCTCAAGCTGCGCAGATTCTGCCTATGTAATAATGTCCAGAACTCAAGAATAAGTGTCGAAATTGCACTTCTCCCCAAGAGTACTCAACAGTTTTAACTGTTTTTAATGTTAAATAAATAAAGTTAAAATAGTAAACCAAAAAGAATTAAAATAATAAAGCAAACTTGGTGTACCTGTTAAGAACGTAGAAGAAGGGACGGATTTTGCCCTGACTGATCGTGTCAGCCACACTCTGGACAAGCTGCATGCCGCTCGGGGTAGCGGGCGCCATTGTCGCCACCAGGCAGCTCCACTGGTCGTCGCAAAGGGGCCAATCGCGCAGCTCTGTCAGCCATGACGGATCAGATGGCTTCGTCGAAGTTGGTAGCTGCTAGAATTTGTAGAACATCGCATGTGTTATTTCTCTTGTAAAGAGCGTTTGAACTGCTGTATACCCAATGAATCGTTATAAATGAAGTGTCATTAGAAAGATAATTTCTCGAGCTATTGACTTGACAAATCTAGATATTATTACATTAGAAACCTTTGTTTTCGTATAAAGTGTTTAAGAAAGATTTCGCATATGTTCGACCGTGCATAACACTAAAATAGCTAAGTCCTCAAATCTTGGTTTTTGTGATCAGTGAACCTAACGAGTGATGTTTTTATCCTCTAATCTACAAATTGAGACATTTATTTAATTACGGACCTTCCATTATATTTTTGCAATTCAGTTCTTTCTAGGTACTTCCCTCACTCAATGGCACATATGCTCTGATATTGACAATATCTCAAATAATAGATTATTTAAATTACTTATTTGGCATTATCTGTTACTTATTACATGGCTATGTCTTTCTGTTAATCTCTAAAGAAATATTAAATTATTTGCTTGTGCACAGAATTGGGTCGAAATTATGTAACACAGATCGGGACCTTATCGTGCCATATGCAAAATGTCAGTCAGTATGGGTCCACCTCGTCTTATGAACCTAGATGCAGCATGATTCAAAGTTTGAGACATTGCATGGCTGGATGAAAATTCACACTCAAGACAACATACACGCACAAGGCCAGAAACTTTGCCACTCCTCATCAGCTTTCGGCGAAAAGATAAAGTGAAGCCTTATTCATAACTTCAGAGTATCTGTTTATTTAATTTTCTTCCCAACTTCCCACAGTATGATCAGCAATAAAAAATTCCTCCTTCGAGTTAAGCAGTCGATTGTGCATCGAATCACTGTGCAGGAAATCCCAGACAGAGAAAACAAACTGACAAACACATACACACGAGCATGAAATCTAAGCCTCATAGTCATTAAGAACTTAATCATATAATACTAGGCATGAGTTCAATAAAAAAATCGTTCTAATACATCAATTTCTTCCTTACGTATTGTTTTCATAATAGGGCCTATACAATAGTGGTCAGTTTTTTCGCTATTATGTTGCATAATTTTACCTTCTCATTGTTTTTTGTCAACTCATTTGCGAAAACATATCCCCAGATTGGTGAAGGAACTCTAGTTCCAATAGTAAGAAAGAGCTCAAAATTCTAAAGAAACTACTACTATATTCTTCCAATTTTCTTGATACTTTAGGTCACATCTCGTTTCAACACGTTACTTTCAGACTATGGTGTAAGAGAATATTTCATACACCGTGGTTCAGATCCCTAGAATAACAGTTCCTGAACGCCGAGTCGGGCTGAAGCGCTTCGAATAAATAGGTCTACTTAAGTCACTCCCGTGACAGATCGGCAAAAATAACTCACCTCTTCTTCCACCACCTCCACATCTTCGAATACAAATCCAAAAGATTCAACTGATTCGTCATCGACATCGTCGTCGTCGTCGATGTAACTTGACGATCTCTTGAGTTTCCTTCTGCCTATTCTTTCCGTCATGATGACACATTACTTTCTCATTACCTTCTGTGACATACAGGTCGCCTAATTGATTGTCGATTGTCACGCGCGAAAAAAAAATGAAAATATAGTTTTTGTTTTAAATTTCTTCAAGTTTGTTCAGTAGTTACGCGTAATATTTCGTATTCAATGTTTATAAACCCTTCTAAAGTTCTTAAAACTAAAACTCCTTAAAGACTGCTTTCTAACATCTTCATGCCCTTTTATTTTGTATGTGCAGAGTTTTGTAATGTAATATTGTAGTTTCTAAATGTTCTAAAGTAGTATATCAAGATGGTAGCTAATAACCAATAAGTTGATGTGGCTAAAAACAGAATTATAAAAAAACGCCCTTATCACCATGGATTAAGTTTACATAAATTGCTTTAAAAATAAAATTATTTATTATTTAAATTGTACTCACATACCACAAAAACTTATCCAAAATGTAAAATATTTTGTTATGTGATGTTAAAACTAGTTTATTTTATGCCTGTTTATAAAAGGTGTTTTTTTTTTTTTACACCAAAAAAAGTTAAAACTGTGTATGACGTGCTATGGGGAGAAGTGAATTCTGTGCACATTTTCAAAATTCTGTGATCCCTACTTGAATACTGAATACTACTTGAATATTGAATTGAAGTGTCATATACTACTTGAATTTTGAATTAAAAAAAACAAAAAAAAACACCGCTCCCATATAATAAAATCTATTTTCAAGGAATTCAAGCAATAAATTTTGGGCTCTTATCCATGATGTCCTTCGTCAAGGAAAAATACTTCCTGCCGCAACAACATGGAAATGATAATTTGAATAGCTATATTTCCCACTGAATTCTAGAAGTCGTGCACAGATAATGAAGTTACATTTATGTCCAGAAGCAAAACAAGGGGCCATCTCAGCATTTCCTCAATGGATCAGGGAAACTGGACAAGAAACCTGATCGAGATGGGTTTGGAGGATTTTGGAGGATTATTTGGAGGATCTTGAAATCTTTTTACTGTAGAACTCTAATTAGGACCTATCTCAACCATAATTATACAAACAGATTTTGGGAGAAAAATAAATGTATAATTGCAGCCTTGGTTTGACAAAGTTCTATCTAACAAAATTGGCTAAATTACATTTTCTCTCAAAAATCTCTTACAACAAAGCAGTCTAGCTTCCAAATAAATTTCAATGCCATATGTTGAAAAATGGGGAACCAGTAGTGTGACATAACCATCTGTCGACAACTTTTGAAAGAAATTATTTTGACAAAGTTCTAATTGCAAACTGCTACAAGATTTCATTATTTTATTGCAAAACAAGCATGAAATTATATCATTTATATTATTAATAATGTTCTGTTTTATGTGAATAATACATTTATCCTATACTGCTCTTAGATCTTGGAAATGTAATTCTATGCCCCAAAGCCAATTTGAATTTTTTTTCTATGCAAAAAAATAGAAAGTATACAATCAAACTGCATATTACACTGTTACTGAGAAGTGTATGATGTCATTTGACTTGAGATGATGGCAGGGCATGCCAGAAATGATATAGTGAGGGAAGAATACTAGATGGACTTGTTGAGAATTATTTTAGTGAATTAGTAACTTTATCAGATTAATGCAGTCCTCAGAACTGAAATTCTATAATGTCATATTCTAGATTGAATTTTTAAGAGGGAACCCTAATGTCACATTAATGACAATGAAATATTCTGTGCCAGGACATTCATGCGTTCAGGAAGTAGATAACGCCCATAGCATAATAGAGAAAGCAGTGGCTGAGATAGATTATTATTCACTTCTTGCACGATTGCTGAAACAAAAGAAATTGTCAGAAACCTTACAGAGTAATGCAGAAGCAAAAGAAGGATTTCAAAGATTTTTCAGTAACTTTAAAATTGCTCAAATTCAAAACTATGCAATTCATTCAGGTAACATGTCATAAGGTCAGATTCTGTATAAAGTGAGTTATTTTACTCACAAGATCCTGAGCATATTGCATGCATTAAATACAGTGAGAGAAAACAAAGGACTTCTCTCATCACAATATCTGGTCATCTTGGTGTGTTTGAAGTAAAACCAAAGACACAAAAGAGACATCAGAAATATCTGGTCTCAAGAAGAAGGATCTATGTACTCTTTAATGCCTCTTGACAATAGACTGTACTATACAGTAATCTTCCACTTATAATATCTTTGTAGGAGAAACTTTTATGTAGAATAGAAGTTGGGAAGATGTTATTATTGTAATATAGATGTCTAATGATTGTTTGTACGGAAAATAATTTTATTTATGTAATTGAAAGGATGAGTGGAAAGAGGGAACTTTCTTTCATTCCATAAAAAAGTTAATTCGTAGCATATTATGGAAGATAGAACAGTCTTCTGTTACTGTAATCCATTAATGATACGTGAAATAGCTTAAATTTTTAATAGCAAGTTATTAATAATATGATGCAAGGATATATTTTTTTCTAATAAATTTACAAAGGATTGCTCCCTTTTCGTCTAATCCATTTAAAAAATGTTTTGAATGTTCATTATTGTCTTCAAAGTTATAAATTTTTTTTGTAATTAATAACAGTGTAAACTAAAATACAATTACTACAAGAAACATCTATCTGTGCTTACAACCTTATCACTCTGAAGATAGTAAAACAAAATATAAAAATGACAAAATTTTATCTGCACTTACAATTTTGTCAAAAGAAATTGTAATTTTTAGTAACAAAATCTTCATATTACTGTAAATTGTTACTTTGAAGCTTTGTTTCTCGAAATGATGGTAAAGTCAGTTAGAACTTTGTCAAACCAAGGATGTGTAATCTACTACAACATTTAATATGTGAATTTTACAGACATCAAGAGGTTTTTATATATGCAATCAAGAAATTATTACTTATGCTTTGCAGTAATTAATAATTTTTATTTAAAAATAAATGTGATTTTTCACTTTAAAAAATTTTAAAATATGCAAATAACGACATTTTTATACCAAAAAACTCTAAATTATGCAAATTATTCATTACACATGAAGAATTTTCTATCTCCTATTCAATATTTTTTCAATCTTTTTTTTTTCATTCCAAATTCATGTAGTATATGACTAAGCGTAGGGATCACAGAATTTTGAAAACATGCACAGAATTTACTTCTCTCCATAACACGTCATACACAGTTATATAACTGTTTTTTAACATAAAATAAAAAATAATAATAATAAAATTTTAAAATATAAATATTTTGCCATGAAACAGAGATTTTAGATTTAAAACTATTAGAAACAAAAAACTAGCAATTGCATATTCTCCTCAGCTATCCTTAGCAATTTCCATGGAGTATATACATTACAATCTTACACTTACTAGTATATACTTTATTCATGCATTAAAAGTAAATTTTTTCTATGTTTCTATGTGGGACATCTTTTGACTTAATTTCTGAGATTTATTCAATTATCTGAATTTTCACATATGCAAACAAGTGTGTGTTAGTTAAGATAATTGGAGTTCTCCTGCATGAATGATTGCGTTTTTCAATTACTGAGTAGTGACATTATAAAATTATTTACATGCAGATGAATCAAAAACATGAACATCTAAAACTTATTATTCTCATGGCTATGTGCCCAACAAAACAATTCTAATCTTTAGAACTTATTATATTTTATATTTTTAAAATTTTGGAGAATAAACAGTAATGTTCTGTTCCAAAAGTTATCAATCTGTTATTGCACCATTATAATTGGTTTTTTCATTCCTCACTCATAGGGCTAGCTATGCTGAGTGAGCTGTAAAATTAATTATTAAATTTTTAATTATAAATAAAATTATGCATTTAGAATGTTTGACAATTTGACCCACAAATGTCTTCTATGTTATATTTAAATACAGAAAATCCTTGTTAGGATTTCACCATAACACAAACAAAATTTGGGTCCTGGCAAGGAAATAAAGTAATATGTATATTTTTTTTTCCTAGGGCTTTTATCCAGCCGACAGCCGGTTGCCCTTTACGTCCCGAAGGGCCTCATACTCAACCATACACTAGACAAACACTTGCGGGCTCCTCTGATCTGGGGTCAGCAGAACGCGAGGCCCTCCGCGACAACACACACACACAATGTCAAGGGACAAACAGCCATGCCCAAGGCGGGACTCGAACCTGCGACCCTTCGGACCGAAGCGCTGAGTCGGTACTCGCTCTTAGCCACCTCGGCCATCTAGGTCGGCAAGTAATATGTATACTATATAATAATCAGTTAACAATATTTTTTATATCACAAATACCAATTATTTTGGTCCCTTTGAATTCATGTAAAAGGGGGTTTACAGCATATGAACAAGACATATCTCTTTCCAAACCACTTATTGCAAATCTTTTCGACCCAATGAATGAAATTATTTATGTTTTTGTATAATTAATGAGTTTTTTATTCCTCATAAAATAGCAAAAACAATTGAAGAACTTTCAAGTCAACTATGCTTACACATGAAACTTTTTTTTTCCATAGTACAATTTTCCATTTTATAAGAACAACAATTTTGTCAATATTTGAATTTTTGAAATGTGGAGTAGATTGGCTCTGATATGGCATTTTTACAGGGTAATTTTGTACATTTTTAGCTTCTTACAGCTGATTTTGGACTTTCATGCAATTAAGGAATTTATATGGGGAAGGAATAGTCTAAATTTGACACTTTCCAATACTTCTACAATTTTCATTGGATGATTTGAAAGTTTCTTGAATGAGGAAAACTATAGCATGAGGTGTACAACTGACTCGCACATTTCAGGACTTTAATCCTTGTCTAAGACAAATTTTACGTTGATAACAGATGATACAATAATTGTGCTCACATGAAAATAGATTTTTTTTAAAAATATTCCCAGCAAACAAAACTGTAATTTATGAAATCAGATGAAAGATTCAGTACTCTTTGCTTAGTCAGTAGTCTTTGCTTAGCTGCAGTCTTTGCTGAACAAAACCCTAATAGCAGCATGCTGCCCCCTTCCAACTTCCAGTACCCCCACACTTCCTCAAGCTTCCATTGTTTCACATGCACTAGCTGTAGACAGATTCGCGATATGACCATGATATGACCTACTTCAAAAACATTTATCTTTCACTTAATCAGGCATTTCAAACTAAATTTGTCCTAAAAAATTGCACTGGTGAGATGCGCAAATTAAGCGAGTTGATTTATTGCAAGTTTAATATTATCTGCAACTTTTCCCAAGTATGGTTTTTATAGGGAGGGTGTCACCCTCGAGCCCTTAAGGAGCGGCTGTCACTGAACCAATGGTTTTTGTCAAAACTAATTTACTGAAGGGTGGGCTCCTATATTCACATAATGCAATATTTATAATTATAATACACCACAATTCATATTCATCAATTCATGAGTATCAATAGCACACTACAAAAAATTCATACAGAACACAGAACTTCAACAAGTAGTGGATAAACACATTGAAAATTCTTATTGTTCATTGATATGCTCATCCATTTCCTTTTATCTCTTTGGTCAGAGATATAAGGTAGTGCAGTTGGATCCCCAGGGTTCCATGATGGACACTCAACCAAGAACCCCTAGTGTCTTAAATTGCTTAACTTTCATGACTTCAGAGAAAGTAGTTAAGAAATTCAGCTGGCTATGGTGGTCAATTAATTTTCTATGTGGTTTCCAATGGCATATTGGCATTTTGAAGCAGCAGAAAATTTTTTCCTTGCTACTATAAATTTGTACCAGAGCCAATTTAGAACTCTAACTTCAAAACTGAAAGAAGACATTTTGAAAATTCATCAACACACATGTTAAAACAGGATAATCCATGATGTCTAGCGAACCAATTAGAAGTATGGTTAAAATAAAATGTCAGCATTTCATAAAATTTTGATTCATAAATTTATTAATACTAAATTTAAAAAATATAAGTATCTTCAATAAAAAGTAGCTTTTCATCAAGAAGAGCAAAAAACTAAAAGTCTCTTCGATCAAGAAAACTGTATGACCACCACGTTTTCCCTTGAATCTTTCTTTATCATGGTGATGTCTTGATTAATTGATGTTTTAAACAGGCATAGGACTTGATTTGGTAAAATGGCTGGCAGCTTTCAATTTAAGTTTAGTTTATTTATCAGTGTAAAATAATAATTCTCCATATGTGTAAAAATGTCTTGTTTTATATTCCATGGTGTTAAACTTGAACATTATTATGTTAACACATTACAGATGATTTAAACAATGAATATCCAATCAAAATTTTAAAATGCTGGTAAAATCCTTCCTGGATAACTGTTTTTAAACAAATTAGAGACAACATTGGTTATCAATAATAAAATATTTATTTTATAATAAAAATAATAATGCATTAGTACCTTTTGTATTGAATAATTAAACAACAACAACATATAATGCCTGTAACAACTATTGTAGCTCGACTGTCAACGCGTGCTATTTTGATTGAGTTTTTTGTTTGATTTTCCATGATACATTGACCAAAGGTGGAGATAGCCCTGGGTTTGCTTCTGAATATTGATTAAAGATTTTCTCAATATCGAACATCACAGAGATTTTAAATTTTTTAAATAAGTTAATAGAAATAAAAGCATGGAAACCCTAGACCAATACTGTCCTCTTTAGCTAGGAGTCTCCACTTTCAGGAAGTCTGAAGTTCTAGTAAAAATTAAGTTGGTAAATATACAGAAGTTCCCAAATCATTTTTTGTTTATCGTATTTTATCTACAGAAAATAATATTCATTACTGAGATATGATAATCATAGGTGTATTGGTTATAGTCACTAACAGATAAATGACTTGTATAAAACTTCATCAATCATCAACCCTGGATGCTGTTTGGATTCTTTTATTCAAATTGCCTTTCAAAACAAACCAGAGTCTCATAGAAATTTCTATTAGTAACACTGTTTGGAAGGAAGTAGTTTTCATCAAACAGCTGTAAATAAGAAATGAAACTTACGAATACTGTGGATTTTGCATACTGTCAAATGGGAATGTATAAAACAGCACAGGTTATATGAAACGTTGGGCAACTTTCAATATTCTTTGCTTTAAAATTTCATAAATTGATAGCACTGAAACAAGTAAATGTTGCTAGATCTTCTAAACATATGTGTCAAACAACTTGCTTCAATCTTAATGTTTTTTAAAAGCACAGGGAAATTGTAAATTTATGGTAGATAATTTAATGATTTTGCTAGTTTTCAAAACTCTTAACTTGTCTCTGTTGTATCTCTCGATCTGTTTTTTTCACCTTATGAGCTCAATGGAAATAATATTTCCTTAAAACCTAAACTATCATATCAGGTTAATAATTTTTTTGTGTATTCATTTTTTCCGCAGAAAATAAAGAACATTAACTTTATTACATTTTCCGGGGTTATATGAAATGATGCTGTCATAAAAACAAAAAATGAGGTTCAAGAATCAGGCCAAATTACCTATGGAAAACTATAGAACGTGCATTACAGACTGTGGTTGAAGAAAGCATGTCGTTTGAACAAGAATAAAAAGTTTAGAGTCACAAAAGAAATAATTTGGAGAACATTTCGTGGAATTTCATGATAGATTAGGAGAGCCTCCTGGATTCAATGTTATTGAAGAAAATCAGATAATTAGATCACTAAAAATTGCAGCTGATTTTGGATACTGTACGGTTAGAAGTAATTTAAAATTATTTGTATGGTGTTATTTTCATCGAAAAGGAAGTCGTAGGCTTCCGCGGCCAGAGTCATGTAAATGATCTCGGCTGCTCGGGTGATGCCACATCGAAGGCTATGTTGCCGATTTCGACTATCTTGTCGTGGTCTTCCTCAGGGCAGAGGATGAATGATGTACAGTTTAGAGATGAGAAACTTGGAGATAACCAGGAAAAACAGAGAAAATGAGAAGAGGGCGAAAGCACAACTTTCACCCATTGCCATTAATGAATATTTCTGCAGAATTTTTGGGAAATATTCTACATCACAACAGAGTATGCTAGTGTATCAAGTTAGTGGTGTACAAAATCAAAAAGGAAAAATACATTTGTTGTTCCAAGTGTAGAGGACGTGTCAGAAGTTTCCCTGAATTAAGTTAAATTGATTGCATCTAAACCAAAAGGGAACTCACACTTTTGGGACTCAGGATGTTTCGTGATCAGTTTTTAATTTTTTGGTTATATTATTGTAAAATTCAGTGTTATAATTGGTTTTTGCTAATAAGCACTAGTGTAAATGTGCTAAATGTGTAATATGAAACAATATTCACTTAACGAAAATGCTCATATGTCACAAGATTCTGCACCAAATAAAAAAAAATATTATTTTTTAATGTTTCTGTTTCACATACCCTTCTTAAATAGTTAATATAAAATTTTCCCTTTGTATTACAGCAAATTTATGAATAAAAGAAACCGTTTCATATAACCCTGTAACATCCGGTTATATGAAACGCAATCTTTTAACGGCCAATGCTACAGCAACTTTAATACAATAGATTTGCATCCCTAAACATATTTCTAGAAATAACCCTATTAGTGAGGCAGTATCCATACAATTATAGTGTATGGTAATTAAGTTATTCTCAAGTCATATTTTAAAACATTTAATATATACCTGTTTGATGGTAATAGAAATCATGTAAAATATAATTGTAGCACTGTGAACATCCTTTGTATGTGAATTAACAAGAGTACTACCCATTTAAATATTATTTAATCTAAGTTATTTATTTAATGAATCCTAATTAATAGAACAAACATCAAAGATGCTGTTTTACAAGCTGATCAACAAAAATAGAGATGAGGGAGACAAGACACGAGACAAAACCAACTAAGTTGGGTGAATTTCACAACAATCTGAGACCCACTAATTGAATGGAGGCATCCAAGCCAATAGCTTACTAGATGGTCCATCAGCCTTCAGAAGGCATCAGTTCCCATTTGGTCAAGATTGGCTGAAGACAGAAGAAATTGGAAGCAATTAGGACAAAACATGCAAAGTGTTTATTATAAATTTTGAATATATTATTAGTGAAATGTTTAGAAGATTCTTGAAGTGTTTAGTGATTCTTTAAGTGTTTAGAATATTCTTGTACATAAACCAGGGAAGTGTATATAGTTCCTATTAAATTCTTGTGTATATTAATACGTATCAGGAACTGAGGAAATAAATGATGTATTAGTTTCAGCTATATTTATTCCAACAATAGAGTTATAAGATATAAAGGTTAATAGCAATAATGCTAATTATAACCAACTATGTTTTCCTGTACATAAAGTTGAAGGCTTTATCATTCAACAAAACTTGTACAGGCTCCAATAAATCAGTAAATTAGTCCGTTATGATTCAATAAAGTATCTAAATGACTTAATTATTTGAATTAAAACCTTTATTTCTAATTACATATTGTTTAAACAACCTTTACATTTATCCTAAAAAATATTTTCTGCTTCTGTTTAATAAACACAGTGTACAAAAGAATAGTGAATACAAAAAATAAAGGCAACTTTCAAAATGTTATTTAGAAAAATAGCATGTGACTTCTAGAAAGTCAAATGAGTATCTAATAATGCAATCACCCACTAACTTGTTATAGAGCAATGGAGAAAAGAAAATTTTCTATTACATCTTTCTCATTCATTAAAGTGAAATAAAACTCCTATCACATATCAAATAATGCTCTCAGATCACAACAGGTTTGGTAACAATTTTAAAATGTTTCCATCCTTGACATAAATCAAATTTTAAAATATTAAGTTAAAGCTAATGTGTTTGTGTATTAATGGAATCCTTCATTGAGATAGCCTACAACATTTCTGGTATATAAAAATTTTATTTAGCCATCTTATTTCCCAATCGTATCTGCTTTGCTTACTCAAATACTGCCTACTCAAAATAATTTATAAAGTTTATTGTTAATTTATTTGAGAGGACAACAAGACATTAATAATGAAACTTTCAAGATTCGAGGGTTAATACTTCCAAACTTTTGTACAAAAGACTATGTAAACAGTCAAAAATTTGTTGAGGTACTACTTTTACATGCATTAATTGTTGCCTTGAACAGTCTGTCTGTTTATTATGAAGATTTTCAGTACGTGCAAAAATTCCCTGGCTGTGTAACAAGTGCTGTGCAGGTTAAGCTCAGTGATGGAACTGCCATCTCACAGCTTCCGAGCCAGCTGGAAGAAATTTCAGATCACCATTCTTAGGCTGCCTTCACCAGGCGAAGAGTTCTGCCTAACCTTTCAAGGCCATCTTTGGTCAGCCACTTTGGTCAGCAACAACGTCTTTGTAGATCTTCGTCAGCAACTTGTTGTGTTTCTCTCATGGCCGTGAAGCCCTTTCCTGGAGTATTCCTGTGTCTACCCTTCCCCTTCGACCTGTCCGACAATGGAGACCCTACCAGTAGTTACACTACCATCAGCATAACTCTCAGAATCATGGGGGCACTCCAGCTCCAACACCAACATCAAGGTCTCATACTCCCTAGGTCAAGATATAAATAGAACCCTCTATAATAGAACATGACAAGATACAAAAATCAAATTTTACAATACATGGCTCTCCTTGTTTGTTTTTATGGCACTGAATCATTGATAACTAAAGAGAGAGACAAAAGGAAAATCCAAGCAGCCAAAATAAGAATCCTCAGGAAAGTTAAAGTCTATATTAAATAAGATCTCATAAGAAATGAAGATATCCAAAAAGATCCATCAACCCACAGGCAAAGGAGATGTCGGAAGACCTAAGAAAAGGTGGCAATAATAGTGATAATAATAATGAAAACGAAGAAGAAAGGAAGAATATTGTGAAGATGGAACAGGCACATGTGCCTACTCCTTGAAGTGAAAAAGAAGACTTACTTTTACATTACTTGCATCATATATATTTTTTGATTTATATTAACAAAATTATAATAATTCAAATAATTATAATAATTAAATAATTAACATCACACTAATATTATCCTTGTTTAATTTCTTTGCAGAAGATTGTAAATTCTGAAGTATAATTGAAAAAAAAATAGATTATAAATGACTTCAATAATGTAAACTTCTTAGATATAATAGAAATTGATTGATAATATTTATTCCATTGTTGGAATAATCTTCAAATTGTTGATCATTTTTGCTGGCATGATCAGTAATTCTTTCAATATAATGCTTTCATTAAGAGACATATTGTTAAATTTAAATTTGCAGATGCATTGCCCATTCTATTCAACTCATTAGTGAAATGTAAACTTGCATAATGCTTCCTGATTTGGTCGCTGAGCACTAATTGTATTACTAAAAGAATTGAAATTGTTAAACATAGATTATTCTCCTATATGGGATTTAAATTGAATATATCTAATCTTACGTATAGTCATAATTATAATGATGTACAAAAGAGGTTGGAATTGACAGTTTTGAAATCTGTGAGAATCTTCCATGATTATTGGTTCATGTTTAAGGTCTTGACTGAATCTGTGTGAAATTCACTGATTTATGACTTATTTATATCATATGTAACTGAATTTAATATCAGAGAAGCACCACTGCTCAGTGAATACAATTGTAGAACACAAAATATTTTCAACTCATCAGTACACTACATCTTACCAGATTAGCAAATTTATTCATTATTGGAAATAATATTAATCCTGCAAAATTGGCATTTATTTATAACATTAAGTGAATTATATACGTGGGAATGGTAGTGAGAGGGTTTAGTGTTGTGAAAGTGAGGAGTGCCTGTAAATAGTAGCTTTACGGTAGGGTAGTTTAGGTTTAGGTGTAGATAGTAGCAGTGGTAGCTGATAGGAGGCACTCTAAGCAAGGGACACTAAAGGAGGGTTTGGAGGAAAAGGGCTGTTCCAGTGAGGACGTAGAGGCGGTCGGACGTGTGCGTTGTGTGCAAGAGAGAGTGAACTGCAATGAACCGTATCCACGAGTATCCTGGCAATTGCAAGAGATTTTTTTAAATACTCAAAGTGAGTGTCTTCAGAACTGCGTCCCATTAATTCTTACATATATGAGTTTATTTAAACTGAATATTGTGATTATATATTAGTATGTGGGATCTATTATTGTATGCAGCAATGTTATCAATATTATTTTCTTTATTTTCTTTTCTTTTTGTAGTATAACACATTATTTCATAATGAAGAAGTTATTGAATTTGATTTATATATTGGGCTTTCAGTCTGTTGATTAATTTGAAATAAAATAATAAATACACAATGTGTCAATGGTGCCCATCCTTCACCCAAGTCATCTAAGCTATTCACAGCTGCTGTACTCGATTTGATTTGATCTGATTTACTTTGTCAAAATATAAAAACTCTATGTAACATACAACAAAAATGTATAATCCTCACACATTTTTTTTAAGATCCTGTATCCTTACGATACATATTTGAATTAGGAATAAAAGTACCAATAAAGCATGGTTAGAAACATTTGTAATCAAGAAATTTCCACTTCTGATTAATAGAAAACTTATTGGCTTTGATAAATAAACTTCAGATTTGAGTTTTTAGTATTTCTAGCAAATTAGAAATCCACACTCCTGGCCTTACTCCTACTACAACTAGCAAAAGGAGCCCAACAAAATGAGTATCATAAAACTATGCAACTTTGGTCCTGGAGCCAGCTATGGTCCAAATGCACCTTAGAGCTAAAGCATTTGTAAAATGAACTGCTAGTGTTATCTAGCAGTTCTAGAAGCTTTTACTTTTTTAGAAGCTAGTTCATTTTCAAATGCTTTTGCCCAAAAGTGTATTTGGATCCTACATGGGCTTCAGGACCAAGTTGTGTAGTTTTACACTACCCTACATGGTGAAGCCACGGAAGCAAAATAAGGGGTCATATCAACATTTGCTCAATGAATCAGAAAAATTTGACAAAAAAACTGATTGAGATTACAGTCATTAACCCAGAGATCTTGTGGCCAGAAAGTATAGAGAATTCAGAAGCAGAAGTGTCTAGTCTAGAAAGCATTTCATAAGAGGGCCAATGTCATTTCAAACACTCAATAATATTTTTTTCAATTTTTTTTATAGTTAGCTTGAAATATAAAAAAATGTAAAAGTATATTCATAAAGGAAATACTTCCTTGGATATGATGAGATCTACATATGGTAATACGTTTGAATAAATTGAGTTCACAAAAAATGTTGGCTTGGGGGGGGGGGGAGTATTGCCCTCTTGGATCTGACATTGAGACAGCTTAGGTCCACCATATATGAGGTTTAGTCAAAAGTATCACATTCTACTCATTGAAGTTGAAGAAAACTGCCCACACTATTTGATATTGAATTGTCCAAGTCCATGTTCACTTTTATATAAAAAATTAGTTTAGGGGTTCATACCAACCATATTTTGAATGTGATGATTCGGGAACAGATTTCCATGTAATTACATGTTCGTACAGGAACTAGATACCTGCATTCCATTATATTTTTTAGAGTTTACAAGATATTATGAATGAATTAGAACTATTTTTATTTTTCATATTTTGGTATAATTACATATTTTTGCATATTTTACCTATTACTACATATTTCGTTACATTTTAATATATTTATTTATATGTCGAAACGGAACATTTCAGATGCGCGTTTGAAATATATGTTATGGATTCAACAAAACAAATGTAATGCTGCTGCGCTTATATGACCACCATATCTTCTTCATGAATTGTCAGACTTACCCCCTCACTTACTCCTCTCCCCACGGTTACTGCATACTCGGAGTCAAGGAAGAATGGAGTTTTATGAACGAAAGTAATTTCAACGATGTGCTTCCTCATGTTTCAAATAGCAAATTTGTTACTTGATTGAAAACTAACAAATATTTTTTACAGAAAATTGTCTTACCATGTTGTTTGATTTGGAGGGAGGAATAGTTACCCTTTAACACCCTCCACCGCGTTCCATCACTCGCTATATGGTACTACTATTCTTTTGGGCATGGGCTCCTCATAAACATTGTAATCTATATGTATTTTAAGTATTTTATATTCGGAATAAAATTCTTATATGTGGTGAAGTCTAGTTACAATTACTTCCGGGGAGGTAGAACCTACTTTCAGCCACTCCGAATCCTTGTTAGAAACTGATCGGCAACGTTCTATGGTTGGATAAAACTTGTAGAGAACAATTTTAAACACAATAATGAATTTTTATTTAACATATTTTCTATTTTTTCTTACATATTTTGGAAAAAATAAGTACATATATATGTACATATTTTGCATTTTATATTACAATAAATTCCATTCCCTAGTGATGATTGTATTGGAGATTCTATTTGTCTCAGAAGAGACTGTAACTGTCTGTGTTATTGTGAAATAAGAATAATTTATAAGTATGGACTATATTTTGTCTGTTTCTTTTTTGTTAATGAGTTTGTAGACCATGTGAACAAATTCCTTTATTCCACAGTTGAATATACTCTCAAAGAATAAGTTCTTCATCAAATTTGACTGAGCTTTTATGATCTAGCATAATAAACAATTTAAAACCATTCTGTTACTCAACCCCTTTTAATGGACTATTTAAAGAGAGTTAGTGTGTCTGCTGTCTACATGAGGCAGTGTCTCTGCTGTTGGGATAAAAAACACACGAAATGGCAGTACATTGCATGACAGCAGAAAGAGACACCTGATTTACTATAAATAACATTGAAAATTAATAAAAAAGAGTCACTTAATGATAAAAAATTACTGTATTTGCAAAGTTGTCATCTTATATTAAAACTGGTTGATGTAGGTAATTCTTACACTTAAAATATTAACATGTCTGCTTAATTTTTCAGAATAGAACAAATATTAGGAATTCATTAAAAAGTGTTACCACATTTGCTTACTTTTTTATTCAAGATTTTCAAATAAAACAAAAATCTGTTCTGAATATTTAAAGGTCAAAGAGAAGCAGGGATGACCAGAAGAAATTGGAACATTCATTAATCTACAAGTTTACCATCATTCAAAAGATATAAAAAATGTATTCATCTCAAATCCAATTTTAACACTGTGTGTTATTTCTTATGCACAGAGAAATGAATTCTGTTTATGAATTGGGGAGGAAGGAATTTTTTGTTTGAAATGATCATCATCAACTGCCTCAGGCCTCTGACTGTCTCTGGGCGCCCCTGAATACATATGTAGATACATAGTTATGTGCACAGTACAGAGCAAGTTGTGTATTGCTGCAGAAAATAGATTTCGAAATTTCAACAGAAATACATATTTTGAGGTTTCACGATAACATAAAAAAGTTAATTTTATTTCTTCTTCAAAATATCTGCCTGGCTGTCGGTCCATCTGCCACAAGTAAACAATCTTAGCACTTAAACTATTCAAATGACTTTTCCAAAATGAATATTCCCCAAACTTTCTGGAATGGTTTGTAGCCCTGCGACTTTGAAACGAATTCTTTGAAACGGATTCCTTTGGGGGTACTTGGGTACTTTACATGATGACCTGAGATATTTTCAAAATTTTCTCAAGAATGGACAAATATTCTTTTGACACTTTTTTAAGTCTAGTTATAAATTTACTGAATGATATGATATAAACACTGGATACATTCTTTTGCTTTTTTGAAAATTTACACAAATGTATTTTTATACATCTTTCACATGGTTTAATTTTTACATTATGGGGGTTACATTATTGTGTTTGTGAGTACAAGTGCTTCAAATTATTTTTTATGAAGTTTTTCAATTACTCAAAACTATTTTGTGAAAATTAAGGCAAATTCACATATTTTCAAAGAGACTCAAATGACTTTTTCTGAAAATGGCTTCAAATTTCTGAATGAAAATTTGCTTATAAATCAGGTTTCACTGTGTGATATTTAGATGATTTAATTAAATTGATTTGGAAGTGAAAAATTGAGAAAATGTGAAAAAATGTATTTCAGGCACTGATATTTAGCAGCTGGGAAAAGGGTAGGGAAAACAACAGCTAGTCCCGACTAAACAGATGAGGAAATTAACAAGTAGGAGAAAGTCTGTGCCATTCTGAAGCACCACTAGTTATCATATTCTTAGTCAGATTCAGTCATTCACACCTCTAGGAAGAATGTATGCTTAATTGATTGTACGTGGTGTTTAAGAATATGTTACAATCTGCTTAGGAAATAAATAATACAATATATTTTATCATTTTTTAAAATTATACAAGTGCTTACACCACATGAATTTTTTAATTCGTCGTTTGAAGGATTTGTTGCTGTCTGAATTAGTGTTGTGGATCTCCCACATTTGGTTTTAGGAATTTCAAGAACCTCATTTAATAATTATTATAAATTAAATGATGAAATTATACATCTGTTTAGAAACTGCTAGGGACTTTTCAAAATAAAAAAATAATGGACACTTACACATTCATGACAGTCTTTGAGAGTGCATTCTAATTTGGTTTGATCTTGTAATAAAATTCCCTATTTTTCATTCTGGCAATCAGTGTTTGGAGTCACATCAACGTAAGTTTCCTGACTACTTTACTTGCGTTGCTGGTGTTCAGATTTTTTCAAGGCCTCTATCTGAATCATCAAAGTTACAAGAATCACAGTGATGATTACTTTCAATAACGTTTTTACTTACTACATTACTTCTACAATCATCCACCATCCATTACTTAACTCAAAATGTTTCATCTCGCACATTCCCTGCCAAGGGACGACGGCATTTCACACAAACTACTTAGGTTTGTTTTCTGAGTCTCCTGAAATGATTGATTGATTAGTAATTCTGGGCGCGTCTACTGCTAAGATCATTAGTCCTGTAAGTTTTGTGCATGATTTTTCCTCTGGAGGTGGCAGTGATCTTCTCCCAAAAGTGAGGGCGTGCGGTGACCAATTCGACCGGGTAAGCTCTGTAAATAGCAAGAATGCGATTTGGAGCCTGTTTTGGAAGAAAAAAACGAAAACTTATTCAGTTCTCTATGTTTTAAATTAAATAATTATATCAAAAAGATATTATTATTATTATTATTATTATTATTATTATTATTATTATTATTATTATTATTATTATTATTATTATTATTGCGTTTTTTGGAATAACGCTAGTCCTCCCCATACGCGCCCACAATTTTCAGTGAACCAGAAGTCAATTATCAACCTCTGCCTTTTGAACGCTTCACACGTCGTAAATACTCGTTTATCTTTCGGAACGTAATGAACGTTGCATCCCGTATAAGAGACACTATTATTCGTGCTCCTTTGGCAACACTCACGACTCTTAAGAAGCTTTCTTCGTACTGCCCTCTTTCTCACGATGTAGCATCTAATCAATGACTATTTTATCTTTATTTATCAATATTTATATTTCATCTAAAACAATTTCAACATGC
Source organism: Teleogryllus occipitalis (assembly GCA_011170035.1). Taxonomy (NCBI): domain Eukaryota; kingdom Metazoa; phylum Arthropoda; class Insecta; order Orthoptera; family Gryllidae; genus Teleogryllus; species Teleogryllus occipitalis. Next base: position 43,398 of record BLKR01005510.1, read on the forward strand.
TGGGCCATGGAAATGTTTTCTTTAATAAATTTACTCAAGAAATTACTAATTGCAAAAAGTAATTGCAAATCATTTTGAATTCTGTGCCTTTTAAATGTTTTGGCAAATTTTAAGTATTGTTGTAAGGTCGTAACATACTTACTCTACAAATTTAGAAGTTCGATCAACGCAGCCTTTGCTAACCAGCTCATTTTTACGATGCCTTCTGAAAGGTAATTCCTGCATTGAAAAAAAAAATTGTCGCGTCAATCAGGCATTTTAATATAACTATTCGTTCTGTGTAATTATGTTGCGTTACATCTGATCAATTTAAGTTTCAATGTTGACACTGCAAAACTGGCCAGCTGAATAAGTGGAAATAAAAGAGGTCTTCTTCGTCAACATACTAGTATGTTGACGAAGATGACCTCTTTTATTTCTTCTTATAAGAACGTCAACAACACCAAATCAGAATTCCCACAATGAATAAGTGGATACAACTGACTCTGTTATCGATCATTTTTGTGATTGTTTTTAAGAGACTGCAAATTCTTATAGCGTTCTTTATTCCTCACATTACGAACATGGGAAAACACTGATCATGGCCCAGCAAGATAAATTATTAGTTTCTTGTTTCCTATTAACCAACTGGTGTTTTCATATTTTGAGTTGTTAAAGTAGCGGAAATGCTCCCTTCCCTTTTCTTTGCGCAAAGAACTGACTAAAGACATGTTCTGGAACAGGCCTCCCTATACGAATAATTCACTTTTCTCCACAAAAGTACAACTGAATATATTTTTTTAATATCCTCAATTATAAATATATTTTCTGCCCTAGCACAGTATTATACCGTTATGTAGCACAAAAAGACAGTGCACACAAAAATAACAGTCCCTCAAAAATAATATGCACAGTGTGAATACCACGCACAGATCAAATAAATCCACAAGAAGAAGACCGTGGCATTACTCGTATGTGGCAGGCGGCGCTTATACCAGTGTGTCAGCTCGTACGCATGCGAACGCATCTGCAAGATGAATTCTGAACCAGCCTGGGCGGCGTGCCGCGGCAGTGGGCCCGGGTGGCGGCGCTTACCAGCGTGCTGCATTCAATCAAATGGAGCTTCTAGAAAGTCATGAGCGCATGCGCGAACTGCCTAATGTATTTAGATGGAGAACAACGTTATGCTCAGTTCGGGCCGGGTTGCGGCGCCTACTACCTCCGTCTCTATCAACCGCTTTCTATCTTTGTCAGCAACAGCGGTGTATGCTCAATGAAGGGCCGCGCGCCTATACAAGCCAGTGTACCCTTTCTTGGCAGAATTTTAAAATTTCAGCTTAATTCTCTATAGCGTAAGTGGTGATTTCAAAATATA